>CBVK0100184270.1:0-20570 GCA_900067695.1 Picea abies
CTCTTCCGATCTCACCAAGTTGTTTTCATGTTGAATTAGGCATAATAAGTTTTGGGTTATGCTTTTGAAATGTTATTACAATACTAGGGTCACTACATTGAATTTTATAAAATTATGAATTAGAAATTCACATGTTGATATTGGTATACTCTAGAATATAAGATTCAATTTGTTGAGTTATGGAGATTGGTTAGTTATTGATTGTGACTAGCTTGCAAACTTACATGTTTGATGTTGGACAAATTTCATTCATATGGGCTCTAATCACTCCTACCTTGGGAAACTTGCCTGGAACTTGGGATTTCCAGCGTGTGTTATGATGTATCCATGAATTTGGTGGCATATCCTAGAGGCATGGATAAATGGTTGGGTCTAGGTGTAAGTCCTAGGTGGTTTTGATGAAATATTACTCGTTGCAAAATTTTGGCCAAGTAAAAATGCCTATGTTTAGTACTTAAACGTTTGAAGGTTGTTTCTCTCATGTAAATGGGTCGCTTGTGGTCCCCAACATATTTGGACAATTGTAATGCTTCCCTTGAACTTAAAGGATGCAATTTTAGAAGAAAAAAAAGACCATGACCCTATTACATCATTACTACATATGACCAAATTTGCCACGGTTTTTCGTTGCTATTGCCACACATTTTCGTCGCACTTTCCACGAAAGAAAAGACTATTTTTCATTGTTATATCCACTAACTAGGTATTCGTGGAAACAACAACGAAATTATCCCTCCACGTGTCATCACCATCAATATAGGTTTACCTTATAAAGCATGGCAATAGCAACGAAACTTCGTCGCAATAGGGACGAAAAACCGTGACAAAGTAAAAAACTTACCAACAGATTATGATGCAGATGCCATATGTGCGACACAAAACTGTGGAAAGTTGCGACACAAAATAATGGCAATAGCAAAGAAAACATTTTGCATAGACAAAATTTACGATGCAGATGCTATATGTGCGGCGCAAAATTGTGGCAAAGTGCGACGAACTTTCGTCGCTATTTTCACGCTTGTTCATTACCTTGCAATGAACTATCGTTGATATTGCCACGCTTCCTTTAACTTAAAAAAAAAAACTTTATTACCTTGCAACAAACTATTGTCAATATTGCCACGCTTCCTATAGGTCTTAAAAAATAAATTTTCCACATGAGAAGATGGATGTTGGGATTCGTGATTGACCCATACTCAATATTTTCATGTGTGATTGACCCTTCAAAGGGTTTCTTATGTGAGAAGGGCTTATCAGAGGGGGTTTTGGGACTTATTAGGTGTCTTTCTTAGTGGACCAAAAGGGAAACCCAAGGCACCTTAGGATGAAGGGGAAGATAAAATACATTCCCTTGAATGAATGGTTTTAATTGAGATATTGGGGCTCTAAACTAGAGGTCAAAAAAAGAATTTGGTAGGGGTATCCCAGGGGGACAATATGGGAGATGTGTTTTTTTTTAAATCTATCACTATTCTAGTGAGAGTGGGCCAACCCTTTACTTATCCACTTCAATGCACTCACAACCATTAATCGATATTAATTTAGACCGGTCACAAGAATTACCTTGAATATCAAACCTCACTGTATATATTGAAAGGAATTACTTATATCCTCACTGTTGGGTATGGTATGTCCTCTAGATTTACCACCTAATACATTTAATTTGTCAACCCAGGGGCCTGAATGTTTTACAGGATACCGTGCATTATATGTGCAGACTGTGCTTATTTCAATATTGATCATGTAAGTAAACAATCATTGCAATAAAATAAAGAACATAAACTAGATTACTAGTGCTTAAACATAAATAACTGTAACATTCAAATGAAGCAGGATAACTATAAGTGAAGAAGAACACACAGATCTAACATATTCCACACAAAATCACAACAAAATTATATCATAAGCTGACAACACCTGACCATAAGAGCGGGCCCAACTCCCCGATTAGGGCTGCGGTGAACTTACTGCCATGAAAACCTAGAAACTCAGAAGAAACTCGATTTTCATTAAATAAAACGAGATTACATAGGTTGCAGTCTTGATACATGACAACTCCTAGCTAGTTAACTGACTGGCTAATCCCTTCTCTATCTGTGTTCAGCCTTTTATACAATTCATGGAGCACAGAGCATCCTAAGATTAGGGTAACAACTCTTCCTAAAAATACACAAAGGCTAAACCAATTAACAAAACCTAATGTTGGACCATGGAATAGGTCCTCTTTTTCACCTTCAACCCACAGAATATGCTGCATCCTTGATCACATCATCTTGCATGACTGCATTTTCTCCGTTCCCGCAAGATTTAAGAGATTAGTGATTTTCTTTGGTAAACCCCCAACCAATCTCTATTGTTTTTGAACTAATACACACAATGAAATAATAGAGGTGCATTCTTACCCTTGTGGTTACACACAATAGCTCAAGGAATATATAAATGGAGGTAAATAAGGATAGAAAAAGGTGGTATAAAACAAGCAATTTCATGGGCCAACATCTCCCCCAAAATTTAGTCACATGCACGTCCTTGTGTAGGCTGTCGCTTTCACAGATCTGGGTTGGAACCTTGATACTGGGCCTGAAGTTCTGCTATGTCATATGCCTCAGCCATATCTGTCCCTGGAAAATTATATCCCCTAGTCAATATTATATCCTTACACCATTCTCTCTGGACCTCGTAATCAAGTTGATATTGATCAAGTGGCATCCAGATGATGGGGAATGAAAATCTCAAAGCTAGCCATTGAACCCCACAAAACCTCATACATGCTATATACCTGGATATTCTTTCCATGGCTCTGCGAAAATTGGGAGCCCCAAATGCTTCTCATTCCCTGATAGCAGGTGGTGATAAGGCCCATATCTGGTCACAGTTTTCAAGTGCCTCTTCTTTGCAATAGGTCAATTGTTTCATGCAAAGCTCAACACACCATTGCTGTGTAGTTTCCATATTTTGTCGCCAATTGGGAATATTTATGAAATAGTTATGTTTGCTAATGATCTGATCAACTTGAAAGTTCTCCATTCTAACTTGAAGGGGTATGCGTACCTAATTTTCCTTGAAAGAGTCAAGTGGCTTCTTCCGCTTCACCTGGTTAATGGTGTAGGAAAGAAAGGCCCTCAATTGGACATCTCCCACATAAGGAATTGAATTGAATTTTTGATCATCTCTTAGCAGGTAGTTGTGCATGTACATTTTACACATGATATGTTGTGTGAGGATGTCATAAATTTTCAAGGTCCTAAGAAACTACATGGGTCTTTAATATTATAAACCATCTCTTGGTGAATACATTCCAGACAAAAAAAAAAATATTGTTCATGAAGGAACAATGCATAGCTGAGAGAAGGGGAGCGACACATTACTACCTGTTGGGTGATATCATACATCTCTTGTTTTTCATCTCTTAACCTCTGTATCTATGCCTCCATCTCTGTAATCCTTTCCTTCTGTTTTTCGCCCTTGTTCTTCTCTTCTTCCAACTTTTCCTCATAGTGACCAACGACTCTAGGAGCCTGCTCCCTTATGTATTTCAATGTCCTTAAGTGCACTGAAGAAGGGACAACTCCTGTCCAAAAATGGGATACAGTTTTCTTCCACTTATATATCTCAACTTTCAACAAAACTATTTGAGCTTCAGTTGTATCTATCATTGGCTTAGCTTGAGTAGATAGTGTTATTGTGGAAGTGTGCAAAATAGGATAAATCTGAGTGGCTGCTGGTACTGTAGAGGTGTGTAAGATAGGCTTGGCATGAGTAGCTACTGTATGCAACACCAACTCAATTTGAGTAGTTGCTGTTACTCTGGGAGTATCGATAGTTTGAGTAGCTACCGATACTGTGGGAGTATTGACAGTTTGGGTAGCTACTGAAATAGTCTCCTTGACATTTCTCCTCACTGCTTCCTTGGCAATTATTTTGTATCTTCATTCTCATTTCTTCAGGAGGAGAACCTGCTTCTTTAGCTTGGCATTCTCAATCCTAAATTGAAGACTTTCTCTAAAGGCTGTCCTATAATGGTGATGAATGGGGGTTCTTCTCTTTGCACAAAATTCGACAAATTCATGTTTGACAGGAATTTCTTCAGCCCATCCCCTAGGAGGAACCTCATTCTGAGCTTCATTTCCTGCAACCTCTATTCTTGGCTCTTGTTTAACTCGCACTTCTCCTAGAGTACCAACACCCAACTCTGGTTCAAGGTTTTCGGGAGTAGCATGCTCTGACACTGGTTCTTGTGTAACAACGTCAGTCATTTCTTGCTCACAAATTGGAGGAGTAGTTGTTGTGTCTTCAAAAATAGGGTTTTCAGGAATGACTTGTTCTGACGCTAGTTATTGTGTTACAACGCCAGTCATTAACTGCTCACTGATGGGAGGAGTAGCTGCACCATCTTCATAGACAGAAAATTCAAAAAGTTCTGGCGCTGGTTCTTGTGTAACAATGTCAGTTACCTCTTATTCATAGATTGGAGGAGTAGCATCATTCCTCTCCTACTCATCAGACGAAGATGTATCAACATCCATATCATGATCATATGCGAGCAGAATAGAAACATCTCTTTCTTGTTCATCTACTGAGGGAGTAGCAACATCTCTTTCTTGTTCATCTACTGAAGGAGTAGCAACATCTCTTTCTTGTTCAGGAAAAGGGTTTGGAGGAATATAACCATCTGCTTCATCTTCTTCTGAATCCATGTTAATGACCTGCCTCATTCCCCCAACTTCTCTAACTTCCACTGATGGTTTCCCTGTTTACTCATCTTTGTCCGAGGATGATTCCTGTGTATTAACACCCATTCGCTACCCTTCTACAATATTTTCAACAACCTCTGCTAACCTACTCAGCCCATCTCTCTCTACTAGGGTTTCTACTACTTCTGGGATAAGTTCTTCCAATTCCTCTTCCGAGAGTCTTATGAACTGCGTCTAACTCACATGGATTTACTCTAGTGCATGCATGACTAGTAGCTTAACAAGGCCATGATTTGTGAGGGTTTTGAGTGGTTGGCGTTAGCGCTAAGATTCTCGTGCCATCTGCTGAATGTTATTACATAGAAAATAGGGCATGTTTATGCGTTGTTGGAAACGCAGATGTGTGAGAAATTTGAGATGATATTTGTAAATGGTAGAGGGGAAACCTTCACATGTCACATACCTTATGAAAAATAGTGCTGCCTCGGCCAATGGAGGCGGTAGAGAAGCATGTTCATATCCTTTCACTTTTGGATTTACTTCTTTGCCTTCACACAGAAACAACTCTGGAGATTCCGGGAGTGGTGTTTTCCGAAAAAACCATCACCGACTAGATATTGGAAACCCAATAGCTACTGCAATGGTTTCCTATATGAATCCAATTTTTAATCCGTGGACTGTGGAGGAGTGGCTGTCCAAATTTTGGGCGAATTCTGCTGTAATGTCTACACCGAATCCTTGTAACCTCTCAAAATACACGTCCCAACCTGTGTTCTGGAAAATTTGCCAGACTTCCAGATTTCAACGGACCTGTGTAGTGTTTGTTGGCTCATACCTTATTTCTCCACCACCCATTCTGTTCCATCGACTATGCCTTCTCGAGGAGTACCGATGACTAGTTCAGGAAAAATGACAGGTAAAACAATTTTGCGGAAAATGTGTTGTGGAAAGAGTCGTGGATTTTTTTATTTTTTATTTTAATTAAATGATGTGGTAGGTAAGTAATGATGACGATATGACAGGTAATTTAATAGATTTGTGGATGATTAACGGTTTGGTGAGTGTGTCCAATACCTATGCATACAACGACGTCAGAAAGTTTTAAGTAATGCTTGTGAAATTGTGTGATTAAAGAGGGTAATGATGACTCTTTGGGAAAATACATAAAATCTCCCCCAAACTTAAATTTAAGACTGTCCTCAGGCGTGAATGCCTATGCCATGTGTAATATTACCCAAATCCGTTAAAGTTGGTTGAGGACGTACCTAGTGACTCACCTATTATGGAGAAGCATCATCGCAAGAATAACATCGTCTGCAGTCACGGAATATGACAACGTCGATTCGAGCAACGACATCAGAAGTGGTGGCAGCTGAAATATCGGTATCCATTTTGGCGGGAGTGTAGACGAGTAACTGCAACCACAGTAGCAATGGTAGGAGTAGAGGTAACAAGAGAGTAGTGGTGACTGGATTAGTGGAAACTAGAGCGTAGTGGCGACTGGAGTAGTGACAACCAAAGAGTAGCGGCGACTGGAGTGGAAGCACCTTGGAGTAATGACATCTGGTACAATGGAGATTTTAAAGTAACAACACTCGGAGTAGCAGTGATTGGAGTAACGGAAACCGGAGTAGCGGCAACAACAGTAATGACATCTCATACAGTGGTTGTTTTGAAGTAACGACACCTGGAGTAGTGGCAACTGGAGTAGCGGCAACAAGAGTAGTGGTAGCTGCAGTAACAAAATCTCGTACAATGGTGATTTTGAAGTAATGGCACCCGGAGTAGCGGCAATCGGAGTAGTGCTAACAGGAGTAGCGATAGCTGCAGTAACGACATCTTGTACACCGACGATTTTGAAGTAACGACACTAGAGTAGCAGCAACATGAGTAGAGGCAACTGCAGTAATGACATTTCGTTAAGTATTTGGTCAAGTATTTGGTTAACAATACAATGTTGGAAGGTTGATTCTATTGATGTTTGCTACTATTTTAGGAGTTTGATTTTGAAGTGGTGGTTAAACTAGGTAAATTAAATGTGGGACCTAATGACCTCTCAAAAATCCACAATTGGAACAATGTTGGGATAGCTCATAAAGTGTTGAATGTAGATATCTTTTACATGGAAGTAGTTCTTGAATTCTTCACTAATATTTCCAACTACAAATATAAATCTACATGCACTAGAAGAATATGGTGATAGTAAAGATTGATAACTCATAATTAAGGATACAAATTATTAGTTAATCATATGGTACTTGCACACATTAGCAATGGATGGGATTCTTGACTACTATGTGTTGGATCATGAATGATAGGTGGTGCTCTAGGAATCCCATGATGGTCATAGAAACATACATTATAGTGAGAAGACACAACTATCACAACATACATTACAATGAGACAGGTTGGATGCAAGTATCATTCAATTCAAGGCTAGAGTGCACTCTCCACTCCATTATTCATATTATTATCTTCATTCACTCCTATCATTACATATTCTCCCTTTATCTTCTATCATTTGTTTACTTAGGGTTCATATGTGTGTGTGCATGTGTGTGGTTAAGATTTTGTACTAGAAATATGTTATAGTTGTATTGGTCAATGTAAGAATACAAAAAAAGGTTTTTCCCATAGTCTATTATTTATACTTTGTTAAAAATATCGATGCTTGTCTACCAAAATTGCAATTCAATCCTTTCATGAGGATTGTGAACTTTTACTAGTATAAAGCCTACTTTAAAAAACACGTCAAAACCCTTACCTTATCATTGTCCTTTCACCAAATCCATTATCCCATACAACTTGATAAGAGTTGTCCACGAGATGCATTTCCATCACCAAGACCTGCATGAATCATAAAATACAATTTTTTTATATGAGTAAATAATATATAAGAAAATAAACATGCATTTAGTTATGTAAAATACTCTAGAAAAAACTTAAGTGGTCACATACCTTAATGAGCTTCTCTTTGTTTCTAGAATAGGTTATTCTCTACTGAACAGGGCCAACCACATGAAGGTGTAAGCTCATATGGCCCCTCGCCCCCCTCACATCACTTTGAATTCCCCATACCCAACAAATGATTTTGTTTATATAGAAAACATATAGACATTCATGCATAACTAGGATAGTCATCAAAACATATGAACATATAAACATCCAAATACAAGTCATGAATTTATATATCTAAATTTTCTTTGATTTAGGTTTTTTTACATTCATAAAATTGACAATTGGGGTATCATAATCATCCAAGGACATTGCATTTCATGTGCCCTTTCCTTCTATTGTTTGTGTTTCCATGCGCTCATGTACCATACTTCTGGTACATCATCGAGAAGGGTGTCGAGGCATCTGTGTAGGGTCATGAACTGCAACAATGAAAATGATCATATCGGTATGTTGAAATATAATTGAAATAACTAATTCATTATTTTGATTAACATTTCACTATTTCTCTTTACCTGTCTGTGTAGATGTGACAGTTGGCGTGTTAGTTTCTTTTCCACTTGGTTCCTCTCGTAGTTCACCCTACTGAGCTACATGCTCTTCAATTTTGAGAAGATAATATATAAATCAGGAAATAAATATCTACAATCACAGTAAATATTTCTAATTTTGAAGGATACATACCGGAATGGGCACTCTACTCCCCACTATCAATGGACATGTGCACCCTTGTATGACATGGTGTCTGCTGAATACTGCTAGATTCACTACTACGGTAGCATTGTTGCTTGAAAACAAACATAAATACTTTGTTAAGGGCGATATAATAAAATATGAATAGACTTTACAAGCATGCTACTACAGTTTCCTTATTCACTTTATCTACCTGCGTGGCTGGGGAGATAGGAGTTTGGACCAAGATTTTTCTATATTCAATCACACTTTTAAAACTGTGCTTGTAACCAAGCTTTAGGTCCTCCTCGGTGGCAGCAGTGTCGAACATATTTAACTGCAATGCATAACACCATTAAAAATACCAATAACAAAAACATATATTTGTTCACTACTGTTAAATAAATATTAACTACAGTTAATCATTTAAATCTTACGATTCGGGATTTTAGTTTTCCATAGCCACCCTGACATACTTTATGTTGCCCGTGTTTTTCCACTCTGGCCTTGGTTGCTTTGGAGGTGTCTGGTAGCCTACATATGGAATNNNNAAATTAGATATCAGAATTGTTACTTAAAACAGGAAAGAAAAACATAAATGATCATATTTCATTGATAATATGACATGTGTTGTACCTTGCTTGACCAGCTCGTGGATGTCTTCCTTGTTTTTTAAACAAGTTCTCCTTTGCATCCTCTATTAGGGCCTTCCATTCTTTCTCCGGAACCATGGGAGGGTGCTCATGCTTGAGGTCTAATTGCAATTTCTCCCTATACTGGGCCCTGACATATTTTAAGTTCTCGCCGGCTAACTTTGTAACCACTTTCTTATTGAAAGTGTTGCCGAACAAGTATACCATGTGGTCTATTAAATCATCTTTCTTTTTTCTATCTCGGCCATTCCACCATGTGCAAATGGTGGGGCCAAACAACTCCAATGATTTGTCATTTAAGTTTCTATAGAAAACATTGTTTCCTGCAGAAACGTGTTATCCATTAATTTATAATAATCTCAACAAATGTCCATTTCAATTTCATGAAAAAAATGAATCAATTAATTAACAATTACCTAAAATATTCTAAATCTTGATTGGAACACATGCATCATCCACCAGAAAGGTGACATATAGTGATCCGATGCTTTTAATTCGTTCTTCTCCATGCATAATAGTTTCCTCTCCATCTACAGTATGCTCCTCTCTGGAGTCATGTGGAGTCCCAGGCTCCGGCTCATCATGCTCTGGCATGTCATGCTGGTCAAAATCATTGTGCTCATCAATGGATTCAAGTGGAACCTCAAGAGGCTCAAAAAGCCTCACTTGCAATTTGCTATGTCGACATTTGTTTTGCATTGGACCATCACTGCTACCTATAGCAGTTACAGGATCCGCAGGTTCCCGACGCACGGAGTTTAAAAACTCCTACAAATGGAAAACTTTACTTTCTCAGATCATATAGAAAATAGAAAACAAAAAAATGGATATGAAATTGTCATAACTGATAAAAATATGTGAAGATGCCACTTACCCCAAAATTAGTTATTATATTTTGTAGCTCTACAATTCTTGCCTTGTCCTCCTGTGTCAGGGGTGTTTTGCTAGGCAAACTTAGATATTCTGTGTTAGCCTTCTTTAAGGATTTTGTTATAGTTGTCATTGGGTCAGTGGAATAAAATATTTCATCCTCATCAATATCATTAGTGGGAGCCTTCCCATGTTGACCATGCCACAATACATTGATGAATAAAATTAATGAGATGAACTTTAACATTTGAGAAATTTAGTTATTGTAGCCATAAGTTATTACTATATTTAACATTTACCTGCTGAGCCACAATGGGTGCCTTTCCACGGTCACCTTGGACAGATGTAGCAGGTGATTTTCGGACACGGTCACCCTGGACAGAAGTTGACACAATAAATCAATCAACAAAAGTTATGAAATTCACCTGTAACATTTAAAAAATGAAATATTGGAGTAATCTCAGAAAAGAAATAATGAAATTTCAGAAATTTAGTTGTTGTAGTCATAAGTTGTTACTGTATTTAACATTTACCTAGTGAGGCACAACAGGTGCCTTTCCACGGTCACCCTGGATAGATGTAGTGGGTGATTTTTTGCCACGGTCACCTTGGAAAGAGGTTGACACAATAAATCAATCAACAAAAGTTATGAAATTCACTTGTAACATTAAAAAAATGAAATATTGCAGTAATATCAGAAAAAAATAATGAAATTTATGAAATTTAGTTGTTGTAGTCATAAGTTGTCACTGTATTTAACATTTACCTGCAGGGGCATAGTGGGTGCCTTTCCATAGTCACCCTGGACATATGTAGCTTGTGATATCTCACAGTCACCCTGGATAGATGTTGACACAATAAATTAATCAACAAGAGTTATGAAAGTAATTGTAACATTAAAAAAATGAAATATTGCAGTAATATCAGAAAATAAATAATGAAAAACAAAATATATGCAATAAAAAATTGAAATATTGCAACGATAAATTGTAACAATGATTGATCAAAGGTTGAGCTGAATGGTATGTAAGATATTTACCCCCATAGCTACACCTCCTCCATCTATTCGATTTAAGTTGTAATCGATCAACAACTCTTCACCTGGAACTATTGTTTTTGTTGCACATACAAATATATGATTTCCTTCGCATCCCTCAAATATGCAATTCAGTTTCTTAGTTGTTGCCATTGGTTGTGTACTATTTATAAATCCCACAATGTTTCCAGTAGCTTTTGGCCTTCCATCAATATACATAGTTGCCCCTTTATTTTGATTGTTATCTACTAGTTGTATATAATTTGCAACAACTCTGTATCTCCGCATACTTCACGTATATCAGACCAACATCAACCAGTGATTGTATTTGTATAATGGTCCAACATACTCCATCAATTCAGTTACAGTTCCATAGCTGACCTTTATGGAATCCATAGAAAATAACCCCAATCCATGTAAGGATGAAGGAGCAATGCGATACATCCTCCCACTGATGAAGAAATCCATGTCCACTTCAGGTAGCTCCTTAGGTGCCCATCCTTGTACTAGATGTTTATATCTCAAGGGAAAATCAATGTCACCTATGCTCTCAGCATCATAATTACATGACCCTTCGTTGGCAATAAAAAATTGAATGCGTATACAAAATATTTTCCTTACCTTTTTAGATGTAGTTGATTTAGAACCGGTAGATCTAGTAAAACACGTCTCACTTTCGACCTCTCTTAGTATATCTTGATCATCACTCGAGGAAGATAGATTCGACAGATACCTATTTGGTGGTACCTACACTCGTTAAAACAAGAAGATAAGTTATCGTGCCAATATACGTTTGTGGTACCAACACAGTTGCATATAGTTGCAATATAGTTGCATATAGTTGCATAAGTTGCATTATTGTATAAAGTTGCATATAGTTGCATATAGTTGCATAAGTTTCATTGTTGCATAAAGTTGCATATAGTTGCATATTGTCACTAAAAAACATGATAAGTTGCATTGTTGCATATAGTTGCATATTTGCATATAGTTGCACAAAATTGTTGCGATATAGTTGCATATAGTTGTAGTTGCATATAGTTGCAATATGGTTGCATATAGTTGCATATAGTTGCATATTTTCATATAGTTGCATGTAGTTGCATAAGTTGCATATAGTTGCAATATAGTTGCAATTGCATATATGACAATTTCGTATGCAACTATATGCAACTTATGCAACTTATGCAACTATATGCAACTATATGACAATTTCGTATGCAACTATATGCAAATATGCATATATTTGCAACTATATGCAAATTGCAAATTGTCATATATAAAGTTGCATATAGTTGCATATAGTTGCAACTATATGCATATTTGCATATATTTGCATATAGTTGCAACTATATGCAACTATATGCATATTTGCATATAGTTGCATAAGTTTCATATAGTTTCATAGTTTCATCAATTGCATATAGTTGCATAAGTTGCATTGTTGCATTGTTGCATAAGTTGCATTGTTGCAATATAGTTCTTTCATGCTCAATATAGTTGCATAAGTGATAGGGTTGTTGTGTTTATAGAGTTTTTAGCTTCAATCTCTTTTCTCCCATTCATTTCCCTCCTTACCATTTGCACAAGCCCGGTTGGATTGTGTCTTTGTGATGAGTAGTTCATTTATAGTTCATTTATATTTGCACAAATCCGATGATAAGTTGCATATAGTTGCATAAGTTGCATTTTTGCATAAATTTGCATATAGTTGCATTGTTGCATATAGTTGCATATAGTTGCATAAGTTGCATATAGTTGCATAGTTGCATATAGTTGCATAGTTGCATAGTTGCATAAGTTGCATTGTTGCAATATAGTTGCATAGTTGCATAATTTTCATATAGTTGCATAGTTGCATAAGTGATAGGGTTGTTGTGTTTATAGAGTTCTGAGCTTCAATCTCTTTTCTCCCATGCATTTCCCTCCTTACCATTTGCACAAGCCCGGTCGGATTGTGGTTTTGTGATGAGTAGTTCATTTATGTCATTGTTGTGATCATGTAACTCAATGGTTTAATTCCCTTTAGGTAAAAAAAGGCCTTTAGCCTCGTGCACGATGCATTATTCATGAATATTTCATTCCCAATGTTCCAAAAGCCATACCTATTTTAAGTTTATGAGTTTTACTGTATGTTTTGTACTATGGATTCATTTGTTTGTAGTATGGTGGTTGAATATATGTGGAAGAATTGTTTAGTATCTAATTTCCATAGTGTCATGCATAGTGTTATCCATCAATATATCATCTCATGCCTCATACCCATTTTGTGTCTTTGTGCATATTGGAGTTCATATTGTATATCGCAATGGCCATGGCCTTATAGATCTGAAAGTTATATTTGGAATCTCCATTGAAGAATTGATCTAGTCCTTGATTCCCCTGGCCTCATTTCATTATATATTTAATGACCTAACCTCTTGAAAGAAGTGTTGATCATTCAAAGATGCCATTGTATAAATGTTTCTCACTCTCTTCATTTACCCTTCTTTGCTTGGTAGTCCATGATTTTTGTTGTCAAAGTGTATTAAAATACTATGTGGCCACAAGTTGAGCCCTTGCTTATCAAATTCATGAGTAAATTTGGGTTCGCTTCTTTCTTCAACCTCTCATTCAACACATTTCTATCTTGTGCACAATCTTTATAGAAATGGCTTATATAATTAAGACTTCCCAAGAATATTTGGAGTTGTAATTTGTCCATAATTTTTTCTAGGAATTTATCTGCAAATTCAACAACATGGTTCTAGACGATCAATTCCCCATTATTTATGATGTGTCCGAGATACTTTATCTCTGTTTTGAATAGTTCTAGTTTCTTTTTTGAGAATACTAATCCATCCTTTTGGATAATCTACAAGAACTTTCTGAGATGTTTGAAGTGTTGTTCAATAGAGGAAGAAAATACTAGGATGTCATAAATGTAAACAATCAACCATTCAAAGTATTGTTTTAGGGCATCATCCATGACTCTCTGAAATTTGGAAGGATGATCCAAAAAAATCTTTTAATGACGGTGGTTGAGTTTTTAATTACATGTGTTAATTAAACATTTGAGAAGCTTAATGAAAGAATGAGGAAATAAGAGGAATTATGACAGCCATATACATAAATGCAGATCTGAAATGAAGTAATAAACAACAAACCATAACAAGAGAAGTGATAATGGAGTTTGACACAAAATTGCCTATGTCTTCGGGCCTTTGTCTCAGTGGGGGAGGCTTCTTTATTTCTGTTCAAAGCTCAAAAAGTACATTGCAACAGTTCCATTAGGCTATAAGACTGATCTGGTCATGTTCTTCCAGATCTCTAGAACCCAACAGAAGAAACGACATGCAAAACGGATGACCGGAGCTCCCAGAAATGGCCCGCAAACGTCTGCTCCTCAACAACTTCCCTGCATAAAAATGGCTTTGGCTTGGCTTCCCTTCAGCATAAATCTTCTTTGACTATTCTCCATTGCCTCAAACAGGCCTAGTTTTATATATCTAAAGTTGGTTATCCATCCCTAACTTCCTCCCAAAATCTGGCCTCCAAAAATGCCCAATATCTCCCCAAAATGGCCAAAATCTACTAATTACAGGCCTAAATCAAATAAAAATCCAAAACATTATATAAAAAACTCACTTTGCAATAATGTAGGGCGCAGCCCCCTTTTGGCTGGCCCTCTAGTCATATTAAGGTGCTCCATGTGGCCACGCGCCCATGCGCTAGCCCTCAAGTCCTTAACTCTCGGTCATATCAAAGGCCATGTGGCCATATCCCAACCATGCACTTTTGAAGGGATAAGCCCCCCATTATATGGACACATGGTGCATGGGATAGAACCATGCCCTGAAAAGATGTGCCCAACAGTTAGTGGTGCCCAAGCCCTCTTTTAGTTGTGGTTACATGCAAATAATGAAATTGTATGCTGGGGCTAAGCCCCAACCCTTTCCGCCTCCAACTAAACTTTCAATCAAACTTAAATAAATTATTTTCCATATGATTGTTAAGAACCAATAGTGGAGCGAGTGGTTAGCCCAGTCCTGCTAGTCCGTAGCTCGGTGGAGGTCAGGGGTTCGACCTCGGTGGAGACCCCAAAATTTTGCACAAACCAACAACCAATAGAGGGGTGCCATGGCAGCCCAATATTGGGCCACGTGGCACCTTCCCATTAGCCAAACACGATGCCACTTGTCAACACAGGTTTGGACCACTTGTCTACCAAGGTGTTTGCCTAGTCAGCAATCATACTGCCATGTCAGCATGCCACTGTACCTGCCACCGTGAGCCCGTGCCACACGTCACCCTTACAGTGGTGACACGTGTCACCCTCTGACTGGTCCAAAGCACCTGTTATACGCCCTGTCATATGCCATGTGTCATCTCCAGATGCTGCCACATCAATTGTATGACTGTACGACCTGTACAGTCAGCCTACCACGTGGACTGTATGGACTGTACAGTCACCCCCTTTTTTTTACCTATTTGGGTTTTTTATCAGAATGCGATATATTTTGCATACGGAGCCCGTTTGTCGAAGTAAATATATGGCCAGAATCAGGAAGACGAGATGGACGCAATGGAAT
Source organism: Picea abies (assembly GCA_900067695.1). Classification (NCBI taxonomy): domain Eukaryota; kingdom Viridiplantae; phylum Streptophyta; class Pinopsida; order Pinales; family Pinaceae; genus Picea; species Picea abies. The sequence goes on from CBVK0100184270.1 coordinate 15,452, forward strand.
TGGTTTCGTCTAATTCCGATCACTTTCATTTTTGAGCTTTTTTGAGCTCTGTTAGACTCCTGGATCCGATTCTGGATTAAAGGAGCATTTTTCAATCCAAAGGGCATGAAATTCCATTCATAGTGTCCCGTGGGAACATTGAAGGCAGTTTTGAACTTATCTTCTTCTTTTATGGCCACTTGCCCAAAACCTGATTTTAGATCAAACTTGGAGAAGATATTTGCTCTAGCAATTCTGGTCACCAAACTGGACTTGTTAGGGATAGGATATGTGTCATTAGCCAATACCACATTCAAGGGTTTGTAGTTGATGACCAATATAGGGATTCCTCTAACTTGTTTAGAATGTTTGTTTACATAGAATCCGTAACAATTCCATGGACTAATAGATTCTCTGATGAGTCCTTTGTGGAGTAGACCTTGTATTTCATTAGAGAAAAGATTTTGGTATTCTACATTCATAGGGATAGCTCTTCTTTTGCATGATGTTCCTTCATATGAATCTTTGTAAGGAAGTTCTACTTCATGATTTTTATGGTGCCAAAAGGAAGTGGGATTTTCTGAGCATACCTTTGCTTCAAATTCTTTCTGGAGTTTTGAAATTTGTTGTTGTATATGGTTTTGGGCAGTTTGATCTTTAATTCTTATCTCAGTCCTTTTCCCCTTCAATTCTTATATTTTTAGTACTTTATTCTGGATTGTGTGGATATGAGATGATATCCTGGGTATAGACACAAAAGGGAGTTGGATAGAGATCTTTGAAGCTTTGGTTGGGGAGGGAATACTAATGAAATAGCTAGGAGATTTATTGGGTAGTATGGTGGAACCATGTGGCTCAACAACAAAAAATAAGGGAGTGCCAAGAATGCAAGCAACTTAGATGTCTGTTAACGAAAATTTTAAGGATAGACAATAATGTTGGAAACATAAAGTTGCTTCAGGTATTTCATAGAGAAGTTGAGTAGGTTGGTTTCCTAAACCGATAGCACTTTGTTGGGTCTTATGCCAAAATTGGACAGGAATGATTTCTTTGTTTAGAAGATTTAGATCAGAACCAATATCTAGTAAGGTTTTGAGCCAAAACCTTTTTCCCTTGATCATGATATCTAGAAGGACATGGAATTTTTGGTGTTCAATTGACATAATTTGTTGCTTATCTTCTTTTATTGTGGCTTTTTTAATATATGTTTTTAGCTTGCTAATTTCTTTGCCCAGATTAGAGATGGATATAGTTTGGACAGGGCAGGAAACAAGTGGGGTGAGGATTGGATGTATGAGAAAAGGGGAAAGGATTCTGCTTGTTGATTGATTTCTATAGAATGTGGCATGAAATGCTTGTTGTGCCTTCCATTCATAAAAGGAAATCCAGACGTCCTTTTTATTCATATAATTTTTCCATGCTACTGACAAAGCTATTTTTTATTTGTCTGGTGTAGATTTTGAGAATTTCTCAGCAGTAGGATGAGTAAAGAGATCCCAATTTAAGCCTTAAGTTGATTGTCTATGTTTGACTAGCACTCAATAGGTTGTTGCGAAAGGAAAAAAAATGATTTAGGGTGTGTGTTTGAATCTTAATATTGCATACCTTTTTAGCCTACTCCAAACACACAACAATATAAGGGAATAGACGTACTCACCATTCTGTGTGCCCTCACGTGTGCCCTCGAATCAGTGCCCTCCGTGTGCCCTTGTAATGTATATCCTCCGTGTGCCCTCGACTCAGTGCCCTCCATGTGCCCTCTCCTCCCTGCATAGTGTGCCTTCTGTGTGCCTCCTCCCTGCACAGTGATCTCCTTAGTCGTGTGCTCCCCTTGGTCGCATGCACAATGATCTCCAAATTGATGACATCAATGGGCGAGCTCCTCCTAACACACTATGACTCCCAACTATGGTCACATGCAACAATGGGCGGGCTCCCAACTATGGTCGCGTGCAACAATTAGTGGGCTCCCAACTTTACTCTCAAAAAGTTTGTTTTTGGAATAATGAGCAATGCACATAGATTTTCATTTAGTTTCCATTGTTGCCTTGGTAAATCTTCACAAATGTCATTAAAAAATCTAGGGATCTATTAAGAGAGGTTTGAGTTCACTAAATAATTCATCAAATATTTGTTTCTTTCATAAGTAAGATGGGTGAGAAAGGGTTTTTTGTTTTTTTATAAGGTCTATTTAGTGTTGAATTATATAATGTTTAATGAAATCCCATTTTGTGCAGATAATGGTGAAAGGAGGTGATGCATTGCATCAATATCAAATATTCACTAAAGATAATATCATTCTAATACTCTAAGTTTCAACATGGGATCCATTAAGGATTCATGAATGGTGATTGACATAATGATAAATATAAAATTGAAGGAAACAATGAATCTAATTATAATGGGGAATATGTTGATGGAAAGGGTGATGATGGTAGCAATGAAGAAAAATTATTTGTTTTGGTTAAAAAAAAAAAATCACAAATAATGTTTCCATGTAAAAGACTTCTTCCATATATTTTAACATTAGTTTCCATTATATGCTTATCTTATTGTAATTGTTATGTAAAACAAATTGAATGCACATTATGCGCCACATCACTCAAAATGTCAATATTATTTTTATCAATGAAATCATCCTAATCATCCTTCTACTAATGATGAAGATGATTCTAATGAGTATTTCCCAAAAACAACATTGCAAATGATCATCAACACTATTTTATCTTCAACAACATGGCACCTTTAAGGTGGTAAGTGCATGTAATTAATCTTCAATCTAATTCAATCTTCAAGATGGTAAGTGCACCTTTTCCGCACCTTTCAATCTAGTCAAAGTTCAATTAATGTCTCTTGTTACTGTAGGGTTATAAAGCCTCATGATCCCAATACCCATATGTCTCCAACCTTGTGATGTAATGATCGTTGGGTGACAAGTGTCATAATGGGTGATGCCAAAGACTAGGGGCAACTTTCAATTCAAAGCTAGGAATGATCAGACCCACATCAAGTGAAGGAAGAAAATTAAGAAGGTACTTGTGTTGTCCCATTCCATGTCAACAACAACACATCCATTCACTGGAAACAAATCGATGACTCCACTAAATTAGGGTTTATGGTTTACATGATGAATTGATGATGGACATACCTACATCATTGGTATGATTAGGCATAGTTGCGCAGAGCTCCTCTTGGTTTCGAGAATAGTTCATTCTCTACTAAACAAGGGAAACCATGTGAAGGTGGAAGCTTTAATTATGCCTCCCCTCCCCACCCTCACATCATTCTCAATTTCCCCATATTACCTAATTTGAAATTCTAAATAACATGTATCATATACTATATTATACAAAATAAAAACATATAAAGATCATTTAAAATATATAAACACATACCTCTTCTTTTCAACAATTAAATATTAGTCATCTTCTTCTTCATCCAGATCAACATCTGTATCAGGATCTAGTTTAGAATTGATATTGGTGAAAGGATTGTTCATATCAACATCATCATCAATGTCATTTTCGCTAATATAGTTATCGATATCGTCAATGAGATCATTGTCTCCTACATTTGGATGATCAACTTCTTTAACTTATTCGTCTGACACATCGACTACATGAGACACCTTCTCCTGATATGCATAATCATGATCTTCTTCCTCATTATTATCTTCATCCTCGACTACATGATTATACTTTACTGGTCTTCCTCTTGGATCATATCTAACAACGTATGACCAACCTGCTTTAACAAGTACCTCTGAGTAAAATACTTTCTCACATTGACTTGGAAGAACATAAGGCTCTATACCCAGTTCAAATGCCCTTGTATTAATCATGGTAAATCCATTATCATGCTCAATAATAGTTCTTTCAGGATCATGTTCATGCATCCGTAGCCTATACCATTTAACCTCAAACAAAACTATTTTAAAGGAATTAAAATCACACTCAATTATATCCTCCAAATGGCCATAGTACCTATTCTCAGTTTCTCCCAGATTTCTGCCACTTCTATAGGAAATTTTGGTGGCCTTAAACACTGTAGTTATCCCACAATCCAAGGTTTTCATCTTATCATCCAACATTTTGATATGAAATTTACGACCATTACACCACATAACCTTGTGATGTTTCAACTGCAACATGGAAAACAAGTAAAAATTACATTGCCAATTAATAAACCTCATATACGACTTAGTAAATATATATTTCAAAAATTAAACAAACCAAATACATTGAAAAATTGGGAAAAAACTAGGAAAATGTGGGTAAAAATTTTTACTTGCATGTTTTTCTTTTAAACCAAAGGCTAAATCAACTTCCCTTGATGTAAGATCAGGAAATTGATCTCAATGATGATGTGTTGTTTCAATCATCTTACTCACCCCTTCCCATGATAACCTACTGAAGTATTCTTCAATATATTCTATCGAATGCTCCTTCCAATCAAGGTTGTTTTCAATGTATAAATGTAAAGCATCCCACTCTTGAGAAACTATATGATAGCATAACAATTTAATATAATTAATTAGATATTGTTAATAAAGGAATACTTAAATAAATGTGTAATATATTAAATCTATGTCAACATCTAATAATTACCTTTCATAGTCCTCATTTTACTTTTCCCCAATAGGACCTCCCCTTCAAATTTGTTGATGGAGTCGAGATGCCAAATGCGAGGAAAATTCATATTTTCTGCTAATTTTGGTAGATATTGAGTAATATACACCATGCATTGATATACCATATATCCCTCAACCATAGAACCCTCTAGATGAGCTCTTTGTCTAACAAAAGCCTTTAGTGAATTCAATTGCTTCTCCACCATCCACATCGAACTTGTGTGTACTGGTCCACATAATTCAATCTCCTTAACTTGGTGTATGAGGTAGTGTTCTTGTGCATTGAAAAATTATGGAGGTAGATACTGTTTCATTTGACACATTAGTCAAGGAATTTATCTCTTCCAATACCTTATATCTTCTTTATGGATTTCTTTTGATGATAGCCACCTACAAATGTCAATGCAATAAAATAATATCAAGGCATACATAAATTTGCAGAAAAAACATAAGATGTCAATAAGTTCCACTACAAATCACATAAGAAGTTCATTTTCCTTATAAAACAAT
>CBVK0100184271.1:3115-20558 GCA_900067695.1 Picea abies
AAGGATGATAATGAAATATAACACTTTTCATTCCATGAATCCTATTTATGGGAGAGAGAGAAAATTTTCCAAATCAACCCTGTACTACAATGCAATGCACAATTTCCTTTCAAATGTCAATGCAAACAATCATTTATCAATGAACAATCTCTATGTGTCTTTTTCAAATACTTCAACAAACTCTAAATTTTGATTTTTCAATGTTTTCTAAAAGACAAAAAACAATGTTTTTGAAAGAAAAGATTATTGTTCACTTTCCAAAAAGAATTCTCACTATATCAATGAGAAAGCATAAAATCAAATCATAAAGAATCAAGCAATAACAACCCAATCAACTCTTTCAATGAAAGCAAAAACAAAGAGAAAACCAATTAGTCTTCTCAATGCAAATGAAAATGTTCTTTCAAACCACCAAGCAAATGAGAAAAACCAAGCACTTAACTCTCAACCAATCACTGGTCCTCAACCAATCAGACACACTCAACTCTTGAAGTCAGAGAGAATGAATTTGCCAATAAGAGTCAAGAAACGAAAGTCAAGCTACAAAGGACAAGAAAAACCTTGAAACCCTAAGACTAATCACGCATGCAAACCGAAGCAAAAGAGTTATCAATCAAAAGTCCAAGAAGCCAATAAGATGTATTTCAATTGATCTGGGCAGTCAAAAAGACAAAAAATCAATTTCAAAATTTTGAAATAGACTGCTCGCAGGCAAGCAATACAACACAGTGCGAGAATCGATGATTCTCGCAGGCAACCTTTTAGCAAGGTGTGAGGTTCTCGCACTGGACCCTATGAGCAGGGTGCGAACCTGACTGATTCTCGTACGCTGCAGTTAAACGCAGTGCGAGAAGTCCTGAATATGACAAATTTTTTGAAAATTGAAGTAAAATTTCAAAAAACTTCTGGACTCAGAAGGTCTATCAGGATATCCTGAAGACTCAGAGACTGAAAAAACAAGAGAAAAATGAAATCAGAGCAAATGGCCACAGAAAATACAAAAAGCCACCAAACAAATGGGATTGTTCCCCAGTGGAGTCGCCAATTTTATTATTGGATAAATCCGTAAGTGCGGACACAAACTGATATCCCTAGATCCACCTGGATCTAGAACAAAACAGGACAGAATAATACTCTTTCCCTAGATTTAGACTATTGAATGAACTAGGAGGCAAGAATCATGAACATACCTTCTGATCGCTTCCTTGGGTCTCTATTGTTCCAAGCTTCGCTCCAATTCTCTTGTGCCATCAAGACCAGGACAACTCAAACCAATTGAAGTGAAAACAACTTAATATATTCAACATTTAATCTATGCATATGATCAAGGAGTTATGCAATAAAGTGACATTAGCTTTATGGGAAAGGGACATATTACTGTATTAAATTGATAGAAAGCGAGAATTACAACCTGAGCCTTGATGTTTCAAACCTCCTTTCGATGGCTCCTAGCTCTGACACACACACTTGCTCATGCATGAAGAAGATTAACCACTTTTGATAACCTTGCTGCTGTCTCTAGCTGCTGTAGCATCAATCCTTCATACAATCTTCCATTAATTCTCCAATAAATCTCTTGCTAGTTTGCTTCTAACCTTTTCCATGAGCATTCCCCTCAATATATATGAGAGAATGGATTAGTTACTTGGATAGGAATGATCCCAAGATATCAGGAAAGCCAGTACTTAGATAACCATTCGAATGCCATCTCATCCTTTTAGAAGATTCCCTTCTAGAAGGTTCGAGAATTTATCTTTTTCCCTTCTTTAGAAAGAGTTCGCACCCTAACAGTTAGGTACAGTGCGAACCTCTCGCACCCTGCCTTAAGGCAGCCTGCGAGAATCATGCATTCTTGCAGGCAAATATATTGACAACCTGCGAACCTTCCTCAAAACTGTGATTTCTGGAAAGAGACAAAGGTAACTTTTCTCAGGATAAAGTTCTAATGAAGAGCCCGAGTTCACCAATATCATCACATCATCATGACGACCAAAATTATGGATAACAGTGTTGCGTTTCCCACACCAAGGAAAAGTCATTACTGTTGATCAACTAGCCTTCTTTAATTCTGATTCTCGTACTAGCAACATAACTTTTATTTCGAAAACACCTCCCATTTATGAGAATGTCGGCATGGGTCTTTTAAAATATTAAACCTTGATGGGTACATTTCCTATTTCACCACCAGATATTCCTCCTCCTTTTTTCACCTCGATTAACATGATATCAACCACTGTTCATGAAACCCCCGAGTCTTATGACCCATGGACAATACCAAGCTTTGGTGACTATCTTCATTATGACAAAAGAATGCCTTTAAGTCTGGTGGAATCAACTTATCAAGCTATTCAATCAACACCTCCTTCTCCTCTTTCTCTCGGTGATACATATCCTGGTCTGTTCCACGTAATCTTTCCTATTGATGAGATGATCATGAAGTTCATGTCTATGGAATATACTCCATGGGATGATGGGCATATCATTCTATTCTCTTCCTAGAACGTGAGACCATAGAGAGTTACCAATGGGTTTCAACTCTGTCTACCGTTGTTGTTATTTCCTCTGTTCCTGAATCAACACATGATGTTTTGTATGAAGGGAACTTGAGTAATATTTCACCTACCATTCCTCTTGACATATCGATTAAACCCAGATTCATGGAAAATGTTCATATCGGTGACTCATGTTCTACTGATGAGGCCCGCACTTATAAAGCCCTTTTCCAAGAATTCAATGATGTTTTTTCCTGGAGTTATAAAGAAATGCCTGGTATCGATCCTGATATTGTTGTGCATGAGATTAAGACTTACTCGAACGCTAAACCCATTCGACAAAGACTTCACTTGGTACATCCATGCAAAGATGCTGCTATTAAGCTTGAAGTTGAAAAACTTCTTATCCTGTGGCTTTGAATGATTGGGTGTCCAATCTTGTTCCCGTTAACAAGAAATAAGGCACGATCCGCATTTGTGTATATTATAGGGATACAAACATGGATTGTCCCAAAGACAATTAAACAACCCCTTTCATTGACCAGATTGTTGATGACTGTGACGAGAGTGAAATCTTCTCCTTGATGGACAGTTTCTCTGGCTATAATCAAATCAATATTTTACCTACAGATCAACATAAGAATGATTTTATTTTCCCCTAGGGAACCTTCACATACTGGAAACTACCTTTTGGTCTCAAAAATGCTACTGCGACTTTTCAGGGAACTATGTCTTACGCTTTTCACGACATTAATCACATCGTACAACCCTATCTAGACGATCTACTGACGAATTCTATGCATCATCAAGATCGCCCGACACATCTACGGGCCATTTTCCTACGCTGTTGTTATTATCACATACGTTTGAATCCACACAAATGTGTTTTTTGTGTGGAATCCAGACGACTTGGTTTTATTGTGTCTATACATGGGATTAGGGTAGACCCCTTGAAGGTCGAGGCTATTCTCAATTTACCTCCTCCTTCCACACTATGCCAACTCCAAAGTTTGCAAGGGAAGGCAAACTTTTTACGTCGATTCATTCCCAACTACGCTGAATTAACGAAAGGATTTACTCGACTTCTCAAGAAAGGTTACAATTTTGTATGGGACAACACTACCAACAAAGCCTTTGAAGCTTTAAAACTTGCCTTAACCCGTACACCATTGTTGTTTCCACCTAATTATAGTCTAGATTATTTCCCGTACTTAGCTGCTTCAGACTCTACCATTGCTATGATTTTAGTCCAAGAGGATGATTCACACGATGAACATGTTATATACTATTTGAGTTGGAGTCTCACGACTACCGAAACCAAATATTTACATGTGGAGAAACTGGCCTTGGCAGCTATTCAAGCTGTTCAATGTTTGCATCACTACATCTTATTACACAGAACAACAATAATTTCCGATTGCAACCCCATGCAACATATCCTTACTCAACAATTGCTGGGGGTCAAGTACTCTAAATGCATAGTTATTCTCCAAGAGTTTGATTTGGAGTTTGAACATGCCAAGTCAAAGAAGTCTTCGATTTTTTTTGAATTAATATGTGACCTTCCCTCTACTGAAACAGAAACTGTGGCAGAGGATTCCTTACCTGACGAATCCCTCTTTCTGATCAGTTTTGATGACATATGGTATGGAGATATTATCATCTATCTCCAGAACCAAACTTTCTGACCTGATATTTCTAGTACATATCGTTGTCGTATTCGATATCAATCCCATCAATACATTATCTTTGGTGATACCCTTTACTGCCATGGTATTGATTCCATATTTCGACGATGTCTCACCTACGATGAAGTTGAGAAAGCTTTGAATGACTATCACTCTGGAGCATGTGGCAGTCATATGTCTGGGTATGCCACTGCCCAAAAGATCTTACGAGATAGTCATTTATGGACTTCACTGTTCAAGGATTGCCATCCAGAAATGCCACGTTTGTAAAACCTACAAGAATAAGATCTGATCTCACCCTGCTCTTCTTCACCCTGTAGTTTTCGTCGGTCCATTCGCTAAATGGGGTTTTGAATTCATGACATGTAATCCTCACTCGACCAGGGGGAATGGATACATTATTGTAGCTATGGATTATTTCACTAAATGGGATGAGGTGATGACTACATTTGATAATACTGGGAAAACTACAAAATTATTCATATTCAATCATATCATTACTAGATTTGGTGTCCCTCAAGCCATCGTTACTGATCACGGTAGTCATTTTCACAATTTCATGATGTCTAAACTTACTAAGAAGTTGGGTATTCGACATGAAAAATCAACCCCGTATTATCCACAGGCCAATGGCCAGGTTCAAGCAATTAACAAAGTTCTCACTACTATGCTTCAACGGATGGTAGGAATTCACAAGTCAAATTGGCACACGATGTTGTTCTCAGCCTTGTGGGCCTATCAGACATCCGTTGAGTCTGCCACAGGATTCACACCTTTCCAGTTAGTATATGATATTGAAGCAATTTTTCTGATTGAATGTGAAATCCCATCCTTGAAACTAGCTATCGAACTTCTCCCTAACACCTCAACTGAAGAGGAACATATTTTGTATTTGATGCAATTAGATAAAACCCATCGTGATGTTGCCTTAGTCATTGAAACTCAAAAGAAGCGTGTCAAATCTCAATATGACAAGCATGTCAAACCATGTGTATTCTCTGAAGGTGATCTAGTTCTTCTTTATGAACAAGATCGTGACTTACTAGGGCCCGGTAAATTCGATCCCATGTGGCGGGGACCTTATATTGTGAAATGAGTGTTGGATAAAGGGGCTTCTAACCTGGTAGATTATGATGGAATTCCTTTGAGTGAACCCAAAAATGGGCTTTACTTAAAGAATTACTATGCTTAAAACCATTTTTGCATGAGTGTTGTGTATGTTTAGTGTATCATACTCTTGTGTGCTTTTTCGTTTTTGGTTCCACCTTTTGGGTGCTTACCTTGAATTGTGCTTGGTTTCCAGATGTCGGTGTCTTCACTACCCTATATTGGCTTCACTGATGGCGCTAGTCATAGTACTCAAAACTTATCATCTGTTGCTTGGTCAATCTATGCAACTATGGATGAATTGATCATTTTACATGGTGTTTTCCTTGGCCGTGCAACTAATAATATCGCATAATACAATGAAGTTATCGAGTTATTAAATGACGTTGTTTCACTTGGAATCTGTCATATTATTGTACGAATTGATTCATAGTTGGTAGTACTACAGTTGAGTAATGTTTATTCCATCCGAAGTCCTACTTTGTTACAGGTATATTTACGAATTCGCCTCTTGGAACAACATTTTGATTACATTGAATATCAACACATTTCTATATGTCTATATACATTGACAGATGCATTGGCTAATTATGTATTAGATAGAAAATTGAGACATTTATAAATCCAATCACACTTTTTACAAAAACAAGTAAGCCCGTAGGAACTTTATATTTATAACGATAAAAGTTTACAAAAAGTGTTTTGTTCGGAGACCAAAATATCAAAAATATGAAGCTCACGGCTTCATGTATACAAATCATCAAGGATGTTGCTCACTATAACAAGTGTTTTCCCATGCTACTCTACAGAGTAGTCGACCAATATATGTGGATACGCCAATTGTGTGGCATTGGTAGTGCCTAGGGAGCTCATCCACAGTAGTGTCAGGGACATGCATGGTCAGTCCCTCAAGGTTTTGTTCTACAACCTCAAGGTCGACAACATCCACTCCTGCTACAAAACCTCTCTCTCTACGTCTTTATATGGGAGATGATTTTGGTAGTCGATAAGGCCCCACATCTGCATTGATGAGAGCACTATATTAGTCATCGGATAAATAACACAAAAAAAATGTTATATCAGTAAAATAACAAAAAAATTATATAAACAAAAAATTTCCTTATTACCTATGTCCCCCCACTGGGACCCATTAGGAAGAGCCAGATATGGATCTCCATGGAAATCTACCATGGCATACACATAATATTCTACCATGAGCAGCTGATTCCTCAACCATTGGAAGAATACATCGTCATACTTAATGATGGGAACACCTCCATGTCAAGCCATGAGATCTAACCACCTCTTCATTCGTGGATCTTGTGGAGCGGGTATACCCCACTCCACCTAAATACATAGGACAAGAACCCTCTCTAGAAAGAAGGATACCAAAATGGACCCATATTCAAATTGCTTTAACCGACCATTTAGGCACTTGGTAAGTTGTTTCTTCATGCTTTTTAGGACCCCATCACACCAGTTGAAGACCCTGGACTCCATGCATTCTATTGCATACTGAAAATGGCTCTGCAAATCCATATGGGGAGCTGCACTCCCTACCATGCGAGTAATAGTGTAAAGGATAGTCCGCAAGGGTAAATCCTAGACATCCTTGATAACTACTTTGCCACTATGTTTCTCGGTACCTGGAACACAATTATGGTAGACGCAGTAATCCATAGGCTCACCTCCACCCCTACTTCCTGTAAGTGACATCCGTGAACCACAATGAGATAGCTCTGTCAGTAAATAGATATCCTCTATATCTATCATGAGTGTGTGGACACCCACACGAAATTCCTACTCGTTCACATCCCACATGTGAACCAAGTACTCTAGTAGTCTCAACTGGGCTCTCATCCCTTGAATCCTGAAGAATTTTAGTAACCCACACTGCTTGAGAGCCATAACTATTCCCAGGTCATTCCCAATGAACTAATATTCTTCTTCATGCTCTCGCTCATGCCACTCCAACATATTGACCAAGGAAAGCCTGCCAAGGAACAATAAGATGAGATTAGAAACATAAAATTCTTTCCGGGGTTTTTTTTCTAGTTAGGTTTATCTTTTTTAAATTTTTGGTTGCGGTCGTCGTGTGGCTACGCATTTGCGCAATGCGACATCATTGCACCCTACCTATAGGGTCACCTGTGACGATCCTATATCGTCGCAGTTAATGATATAGGGCACCTTCAACGACCTCAATGTGTAGGTAGCCCCGAAAAATTGACCCAACACATAAATTTGACCAATGAAAATCAATTTTGAAACCATGAAAATATGAAGGAGAATGAGATTACCTATTTGACGAAGGCGATTCGTGAAATGATCCACTACACGCTCCACAATCGATAGTTGAAAATTGAGGGGGAAAAGGGCTTTGGAGCACTATTTGGGTAAACATGCAAATGAAATGGTAAAATGTTGTTTTTGTCCTATTTTATTGACTTTATCACTTTTCATTTGCAAAATTATATCATTTTTATATTTTATCCATGCCCTAAAGTCTTAACAACTTGGCAAGTGTTGACTTTTGCAGATTAAAAAGTCTATAGCTGAGATGTTGGAACAAGGGTCCACCCCTTTTGGGTTTGTTTTTGTATATTTTTCACATGTCCAAATCCTTTTAGGGTTTTTCAGTAAAAACTCCGAGCAAAGTCTTAGTTCTTTCTCACACTAGTGAAACCATGAGAATGTAGTCGAGTAGTCTTTTGTCATTTTTTCTAACTTGTATTGGCAACATGAAAAACAAAACCTATGGAGTATCCTTTAAGCTCTTTTCAATCTCCATAAACATGAAAAGATGGCTGAGCGACCTTGTTCTTTTCAAGCTAGTAAAAGTATTTGAAGAAAACATCTGATGAGCAATAGGTTATCACTTTTTCGGTCTCGTCAGATTAATTTACAAAAAATGACCTGATGGAGTTCTCTTTAAGTGTTTTTCAGACTCTCTAAAATTGAAAAACCCCTGATTTTTCTTTCCTTGGACTCATTAAACAAACATCGAAAGACCCATATGGGATCAAACCACTCCTTCTTAGGGTTCGTTAAACATACTCCAAGGGACTCATTCAAATTATGAGATTATATATACAAGCATATGTTATCCTCCTCAAGCTTGCGTAAAAATAAAGAGGTACTCTCCAGAAATGGTGGGGGAAAATAAGGAAGAAATGTGTCTCTTTATTTGTGTTAGTGGCAGTAATAATCGCTCTTGAACATGACACCCCCCTTCATCATTGTACCCGGGTTGGGAAATCCATTTGTCTCTCGTTTGACCATCCACAAGTTCATATGTTAGGTCCTCCTTGAGTCAATTCTACCAAGACAATTTTTGTGTCGTTCATATGTTCAAGAGAAGTCCAACCTAGACAAGCCTTCTATCGAATCGACCATTTGCAGTTATAAATTTTATACTATGTCGGCCTTCCCTGTGTCAGTTCCGAATCACTTCATACTATGATCTACCTCAAATCTGTTACATATTTCATGTCATTGATGAGGGATACATCAAGGCCTTCCTGTTCTGAGTCTTCTCCTGTCGATTTCAACACATTATCCAGGAACAAGACTCAAAAATCATTTAGTACCTTAGAGCTTGCATGCCTCAATGACAGGTTTCTTCACTTTCAATAGTGGGTTCACATCATTGACCCATGATTGGAATATTCCATTGAGTGTTCTACTTCTACTCATTTATTCACATTTGTTGGATTGTACTAGGGTACCTTGGGATTCATTGACATCAATGGTGATCTCCCTCGCACTTGTTAACGGTTTCCATTAATGACCGATAATCAAGTGGTTTCTACCATGTTCGACCTCGACACCTATAATCACATGGCTAGATTCTTACTTTGAGAGATGGAAATGAAAAACCTGGATCTTATCATTTTGGTCCAGGTTGCGATGGAGTATTCATGAATTTGTACTGACACATAGATCCACTGTGTATGTCTCGTGGCTATGTCTGAATTTGAATTCTTTTAGAGCATAGATCCATAGTGTATTCATGGTGGCTATGCCAAATCATGATGAAATGGATCCACAGTGTACGTTTAGTGGCCATGACTCACTTGAAACTTATGATTAGAGTCACTTGTAGTCTGAACATGGGAACGCCTACCTCAAAAATGGTATGATATTATGCAGATGCTTGTTTGTTTGTAGGTTCCTGATAAATACACTCCTTGTTTTCAACAAACACATTCTAAGAAGTACTTCTGCTATCACGAGTTCCATCTTCATACTTTGGGGGGTATTCTGTTACACATTATTTTGGTCTCCTCAGTGATCACCTGACAACATGTGTTCATGTTCCCTGAAAACTATTAAAAGAGACTTTCTCCATGAGAAAAGTGATTTTATTTCCTCTCTCAAAAACCATGACAAGGAAGGTTGTCGCACCCTACTATATGCATGGGGTGCGACGATGCCTGATCGTCACAATCTTCCCTAAACCTATATTGCGACGTCATCCCATGCTGCTTGTGCATGGGGTGCGATGATGCTTAAAGCATGGGAAAAGTCAAAATTCATGAATGTTCTAGAAGCTAAGGTGGCCTCCAATTAGTTTGGATCTTACTCGCTTCTCTGATTTGGTGGGATCATCCTAATCTCCTCATCCATCTCTCTTTCACACTATATAAAGAGGGATCTCTCATGGAAAAGGATAAGGTTGAATAGGCTAAGATTTGTATGGAGAGTTCTACTTCAGATTATGCTTGAGAGATTTGTTTTAGTTCTTCAAGTCAGAGTGTGGATCTTCTTCATTCAAGGCATTGGAGAAAAGGTGTGTGTGTTGAAGCAAAGAGCCATTGAAATGGGACCTTGCAACATCAAGGCATGGGTTGTATTCTCCACTTTCTATTCATTTAATACAGTAATACATTTCTTCCCTATATAAACATCTCGTCTTCTATTGTATAATTCCTTGATCATATACATAGACTTCAATAGAATATATATATCTTTGCTTTCCCTCTTTGTTGGTTTATGATTCTTAGACATGCTTACTATTCTGCAAAATCAAGGAAGGATCTACAAGGATGATACTAGCAAGGATCAAGCATCGTTTAAAAGGTATGTCACTTATAACTCACTAAACTAGTTCATATGATGATGACGTTTAAGGCGAAGTGTGTATTATGTTTTGTTTTGTTCTAGTTTCCTATGGAAATTAGGGAGATCTGTTTGTGTCCGCACTTACCGATTAGTCTGATAACAATCATCACTTTGAATCTGGTCATATTGGGGTTAGCCCTTCTATGGAGCACCTCCTCCCAATCATGGTCGCCCTCTGTAAATATTTCATCTTCAAAACTCTCATGAGCTTACGACCAATAGGAGGATACATGCAACACGTGATGTAGAAATAAACCCTTTGGATCATGCTTGAAAAAGAGGCATGTGAGGAGCCGATACTCAAGCTGATTTAACCCTTCTTGTTTTTCTTGTGCAATGTATTTGACCATATAAATTCCTATATGAAAACCATAGGGAGTGAAATCTCTCTTCTTATCCTTTACCATAAAAGCATTATAACCTTTTAAAATGGTCTGGTAACAAATCTCTCCCAATATGAGATGATCCGGGATATGAACGGGGAGTAGGTGGAGTGCACTAGTAGCTCTAAACACTCTGATATAGGTGTTTGTCTCTTCGAAGTATGAGTGGCCAACTTTAGATATCATATTTTTGGCCGCCACTGAAAGCCTCGAGCATTCTTTTCCAAACATAATGAAGTATATTCTATCTATAAACCCATCACATATCATGGCATACAATATTTTGTACCTATTCTCCCATAAGATACTGAAATAAACATGTACATGAAATTCAACAATATACCAGCTTAAATTCATACCTGCAAAAAACGTTTCTTACGCAGATTACGTCCAACAGGTAGGATGCCATGTAGAATATTGGAACTTCTCCTTCCTTCGATGTTTGGGCCTGTAGGATATTAATACTCATTTGTTTGGAAATAATGTCTCCCCAATTGAAACTACTCTCGAAAATCGTCACGGTATACTCCAAGTGCATCCAAGCTTCTGAAAATTTTGAGAAAACCTTTTCTCCATATAATCAGAAAATCAAAGCCATTAAATACATGTAGGGATCTCTGAGATTTACCATGTTGTACCAGCCAATGTTTCTGTTTGTGAATGTTTTTTCCTCTTTCCACCATGAGTCTAGTAACCTGCTGGTGTCATGATACTCATAAAATTTGACCACGAAATCTATGTTTAACCTTTCCTCTGGGTCCTTGAATTTATAATACTTTTGTATCTCAATTGGAAGGAAAACACCAACACATTTCCCTCTGCATTTTTGATCATTCATTTACTTTGTTTGCGTGGTCAATTATCCATCCTAATATTTCGATGTAGGGAAAAACTAGGGTCCAACAAGCCACCCTGTGCAGATATGATCTCCTGATGTTTGGGAACACTTGATCATCCAATATTATGACGTCCGGGTTGCTGTGAGGTGTGAACTCCGGGTAATCCTCCTGAATAATTTTTCTATACAAGTCTCCCCAATGTAGGAGTACCACTTTAGATCCAGTGCTTACCTCTGTTTCATGGAATGTCGAAGGTTGGGTAAACTCCTTTTTGGTAGATGTGTGGATAACCGATTCCGTCTTTGAGATAAAATCAAGCTCTTTTTCAGTGCCTAGTTGTTGCACCCCTTTTGTCACCTGAATGAGTGAAATAGGGATGCCTACAAGCCCAGTTGGGTTAGCTAGGAAAGACAGTAGTGAATGAAGGAGATAGAAACATCAAGCATAAGGAATAAACAAATAACTAAGCTAAGAACAATAAAAGAAACTAAACTAGAGTGCATAACATTAAAATGGAAAATAAAAAACACTCATACCACCAATGGATAGGATTGTATTAGTGGGAAAACACCAAAGAGAAAGGGAGACATATGGGTCCCCTCTTCCTCCAAGGGAGGGCTCTTGGACCCCCAAATATTGAGCTCTTCTTACAAGTAACAAACTATAATGAAATGGTGAAGAGAATCCAAAGCACATTCACTCAAGAGGTGATATGAATGGCTAAATGAAATGGTGCTTGTATACTCTTGATGAGAAAAGAGGATTCTCCAAGAGAATATAAGCAACATAACAATAGAAATGAATTCCTTAGAAATATAGTGCACCCATGGCATCCTTTTATAGCATATCTTTGAGGCATTATGCAACTAGTTCTTAGTGTGAACAAGGGGCCCTTTAGGGAACCCTTAGGTCTTTGACCAGCCTCCCAGTCAGATTCAACTGATATTTGGGTGTCAAATCGACTTGGAAGCTGAACCAAAAGTGGGTGGAAGGTCGACCAATATCATAAATACGTCGTTCTAAGGGATGCACGGTTTTTTGCGTCCACAGTTGCGCATCGTGCACATGTGCGTTTTTCTTGCGTTTCTGAATGGCACATGTGCGCGCACTCCCTGTGTAGTCTTAGCACATGCTGGTTTTATAAATGGTTGTATCGTTTTGGACCTTTTGGAAAGGAATTTTTAGTCCATGAGTGAACTAATGGGTGTTTTGAAGATGTTGGATTTCTATAACCATTTGCAAACGAAATTCCGGTGATAATAGATGCCCCCTGATGTGTGAGGTTAGGAGCATACGTATAGCCGAAATACATCAATGTTTCTTCTACTGAGAGTACCTGTGTAAGAAAGAGCGTTGTGGGGAGTTTCAAGAGAGACCCATTGGGGGGAGAGGGGAACCTATAGGACCCAAACCTTTCGCAAGGGGTGAAAAAATAAAACTGTGTACAAACGAGGCGGACATGCCCCATGCTCGTGTCATGTAACTCAAAAATGTGTAATACAGTAAGTGAGGCTGTGTGTTGATGTAGATCACTGCAACGCCCTCTGAGGTGGTTTGATAATGACAGAGGACAATTTTGATGGTGAACAAACTTTGAAAAAGGTAGGGACACCTGTGAGAAGTTTCGATGATATGCATACATTTATAGTTTATCAAATTTCAAAGGTCTTCGACATATATAAAAACAACTGCAATAGTCACAAAGTAAGACCCGCTGCCACATGATAAAGTGTTGAAGTCGAATGTCGTGGGGGTCAACGACAATAGAGAGCAAGGATGGTTCTCTCTATGTCATCTGAGACTCCACATTATAAAGGTAATGAGAGCCAAGATATTGTTTCCCTTCTGGGAACTGTGTTGATGTCGAAAGAAAGGGAAACATGACTCCAAGAAGAAAAGGGATTCATGAAATCCACTGGGTAAAATTAAGAACTGAGGAGTAACATGGACAGAGTTGAGAGACGGGGAGACCTAAGACTGCCCTTGGTTGGGGGATTTGTGAAGGAGAAGTGGTAACAACTGTGAAACTGAATCTAGTATCAAGGGGATGACTAGATTGGGGTTAAATTGTGCCAGAGGCGTGACAAAGTAGACAAACTCAGAGATCATGGGTACATGGAATGTGGGATTCTCATGGTTTATGGAATATGTCAACAAGAGTAGAAGATAATGTATGCCCCAACCAAGAGAGACATGGGTTTCTTTTGCCGAAAAAAGGAATGTCTCCAAAGGTCACGACAAAAAACTATGTAATGGATGAAAACAAAGGCTTTGTACAGTTACCAAAATAAATAAAGAATCGGTTGGGAGAAGTGTACAGATACAAAAATTGGTGCCCCAGTGCAATATGGCTTGGTCTGTGAGGGCGCAAGTTGTGTGGAAAGTAGGTGGAGGGTGGGGGCCCCATAGGTGGGTTTCTGTATTAGGTGAAATGAATGGAGGAAAATATGCAGATGGGAAAAATGAAGGTGGATGGGATGGAGGGCTAATGATACTACAAAGGTGCAGACAAAAAGGCGAATCGAGGCGAGATTACGTGGGATTCCATTATGGGGAAGTTAGAAAAATGAGGAGAAGGAGCATGCGGCTAATTCTCGGGAATGCAAAGAATAGGAGGACTCCCAGCCCTAGGGGGTGAAAGCAACATGAGTGTCAAAGTGAAAGGGGGACTATGAATGGGACAACTCATGGGGGGGAGAGTGTTACCAGGTGACAGTAATGAAATGCAATGGAGGTGTGAGTACCTCAGATCCGAATGGAGGGACCTTAGAGGCAAATATTGGAGGGTGTGACTGGGAGATGCAATTGATATTTAGAGGGAATGATTACATGCCAGTAGCAATGTTATACCTAAAAGGGTCGTGTTGATTTGTGGTGACCAAGTACCTAAACACCAAATACCTGACATGAACAATATCTGAAGATAAAGAACATATAACAATTATTTGATAATTTTGAGCATAAGCATGCATACCTGGGCGTGATGTGGGAAAAATTCTCCTCGGGGGCCAAAGATGGATGGTGGCCCGAGACTGTGAGTGTGTAGGTGGCAGGATCCTGGTCCTATGGCTGAAGACAGATCAGAAAACAGAGGCACGAAGCTCTCGGAAATGATCTTGGAAGTTTTGGCAAAGGGACTATATATAGCTGTAGGGCCCATATTGCCACTTCATTTGTACCTGCAGCTAGAGTGAGTTTTGAATAAGAGCCATTTGGTGATGCCTGTATTCAATGATCATAGGACATTGATATGTGAAATGATAAAGTGATTCACATAGAGAGAAAGGACATCTCATATGTTCATTGACTGAGGTCATGACATAGAGGATGTCAGTGACATGCGTGTGAGATGATGTGGGTGGAGGAGGTTATTGCTGGAAGCTCTAGCGGATGGTCGTTAGAGTATATCGAAATTGAGGTAACGTCGGGCAATGGTGGGTGTAATGGCCATACTTGGAACAGATGGCACATGTGAATTTTTTCCACAACCCTTTGCTACCTGTGTTAGTGGGCGTAGTGGTAGCATTGGAGGAAGTGACGAGTGGCGTCGGTGCCCACGGAAGTTGAATTAAATTGTGTAGCTCAGGGAGAGATGGGAACTTATTAGTGGGGTGTCCATATTTCTCACATAGTGCACAAGGAGGCTGAACTCGTGGTGGAAGTGGAGCGGCAGGCTCTTTCTTCTTCCGTCTGCTCCCAACTGTAGCAGGGGTGCTAGTGAGTGGGGGTGTGGGTGGGATGGTGGGGGTAAGTATTGGAATCTTCATCGGGATTCCTTCTATTTGGGGAGGAAGGGATGGTTGAGGGACCATCTTAGGTGGATGTAGATACCATACTGGAATTTCCAGCACCATATTGGGAAGGATAAGCGTTGAGGCTGCCTGGAAAGCTTGTACGCCCGGTGGCAGGTAAAAGAAGGGGATTTGGGTGATGGCTTGGGGAACTGTCTTCCAAACCGGAATGTGGCCCTGGGGGAGGGTATAGTCAAGAACAGGGGTATCTAGGTAGTTCTCAAGGGATTCCTGAGGAAGGAGCTCTGGAACTAGTGGGACGTCAGATAGTAATGAAGCCCCTGTGGGAGGAAGGATATCTCTAGTTTCTATTCCACTGGATGAGATGACACATACTTTTGCTGAGGGATGTATGAGCAGAGTTGCTCCATGGTATGTCCCTAGCAAGGATGGGTCTTTGAAAATTCTGGGACCCATCTCAATAAGGGGGTAGGTCTCAGGATTAGTGTGAACGAGAGGTAAGATGTTATCAATGTTGGAGGAAGGTTTGGGCTCGTAATGTGACACTTGGTCAATAATGACGATCTTCCCGTTGTGAGGGAACATCATTGTGAAAAAAAAATAAGAGGCCACAACCTTCATCGCATACATGTAGCTACGTCCAAAAAAGATGTTGTAATTGAGCGGAGCATCAATAACTTAAATGTAAATGATGATAGTTTTTCCCCCAAGTTCAACGGGGAAATTTTGGAAGAGTCCCTCGGGAGAGGAGGGTCGTTCGTTGTAAGCCCTCAGAGTAATAGCGAATGGTATGATCTTAGGAGAGCCAGGTTTCTTCCATACGGTTTTGGACATGATGCATGTGGATGCACCTTCATCAATAATGCAACAGTGAACTGTGATGTTCCAGATTTTAACCGGTATTTGGAAAGTGACCAAAGTGGGGAGACGAGGTTCCCCACTATCGAGATCAAAGGTGATGAGTCAAGTATCAGCAGGGTCGACTGCCCCCAGAGAGAAAATTAATGACTTCCGTTGAGTAGGACAAGTTTGAAGAACTTCTAAGACTGACATGGCAACGAGGGATTGTGCCAAGTCATCAACCAGAATATAATTGTGGGCCACCCTAGCCTGAGGGTTGGTGGCATTCTGTTGTAATGGGATGCGAGGAATACGGAGGGGTGTGTCAGTATTAGGGCAAGGGATCATCAAAGGTGGGCCATTTGTGACTGGGGTGGCTTCCGAGGTAGTGGGAGTAGGGTCAGAGGGTGCACTGTATTGATGACTGCGCATTTGTAGAAGGACTTCCTCCTCACTAGTGAGGAGGATAGTGCGATCGATAGGAGTACCCTGGTTTGGATACTGACCCATCTATGGTGGGCTTGGATGCATCTCTTGTTGGGTGTTCATCACCCCTTGGTGTTGAATAGGGTTTTGTAGTACGACAGGGGGTGGTTGTTGTACATACTTTTGTGGGGCCTACTGGGGGGTAGGCAATATTGGGGGATGTGGTCCACTTTCAGACTCTTTCATCCATTTGAAGTCAGGGATTTGAGGGAAATGGTGAGTATAATGGCCATACTCGCCACAAAGGAAACAAGGGAAGTTTTTCCAAATATTGTTGGTGTTCTTCCCTTGGCGTTTGTTATTATTACCCCCGTGGGGGTTCTAGTTCCCCTGATTTTGGTTTCCCCCGACAGGTTGGTTCTGCTGGGGGTGGTTCTGGTTTCCTCCTAGTCCAGGATTATTATTTTTTCAGTTTTTCCTTTCTTTTTGGCATTGTTCAATTAATGGGCCAGATTAGCCATATTCAACTGTTCAAAATTTTGATATTGTTGAACGAGAGAGGGATGAACAAAATTAGCCCCATCCTCTAGTTGTCCTTATGGAGAAACAATGGGTTGGGGAGGACCAGGAAATGGGAAGTATGGATTATGTTGTGGTAATGATCCATAGGGGACATAGGAAGGCGTGGCACTTTCACTAGTGCTTAGGGTGTAAACATAAGTAGAGGCGTTTCCAGAACTAGGTTTCACAGTTGGGTGCATCATGGGGGCCTGCGGGGGTCCACTTATGGGT
>CBVK0100184272.1:0-13874 GCA_900067695.1 Picea abies
TGAACCGCTCTTCCGATCTCACCTTCCTCCACATCGATTCCAACAAACGATTTTATTATGGCTAACCCCCATGTATCCTCTAGTGTTTCATCTAGAGGGAGTCAGTTTTATGGTATGGGAAACCTAGCACGGAGTACCTTCGTCTAGGGGAAACGTATATAATCCTTATCATGCTGGTTCTGCAGGTATGGTTCCCTTACAACCTTTCATGAATCAATTGGGAGGAGGATACCATCCTACCAAACAGGGCCATGTTATATACCAGAATCTTGGATTTTCTACAATCTCTCAAACCCAATATTTCTCGAGATCATGGGCTCAAACGTCGCAACCCCGGATCCATTTTCTGGCCATGCTAAATCTACCAGACTTGTCAAAATTGATGAATGACCCTGTGCGTCATGATTCATCATGACCCCCTGTTCCCACCAAACTTCCTTCTGACATTTCCAAAGTTTGAAGGCAATACGCGTGAAGACCCGAGTGATCATGTGACTAATTTTCACCTTTGGTGCTCATATAACTCCCTTAATGATGATTCTATTTGTTTGAGGCTATTTCAACACACCCTCATGGGGTTCTCCATGAAGTGGTACATTGAGATACCTGGGGGAACCTACAAAACTTTCAATCAGATGGTATTGTTTTTTCTCAATCACTTCCAATTACCAGTTCGTTACGATGTTGGCCTAGAAATTTTTGTTGACTCTTCGTCAAGATAAAGCCACACATATCTTTGATATATCCAATAGTGGCATAGATGAAAGAGGTTTATTAAAGCCTACATTCCTCCAGATTTTCTTTTGGAATGGTTCCTCAAGTCTTTGTTTCCTTACATTTTGAAGGATGTTTCTACATCCGTAGTGACATTTGAGTAAGAGGCCATCTTCAAAGCCCAATAATTGGACCTTATATATGTTCAATATGGGATGCTTTACAAAATTATCCTTGACGCACCACGGACAAATTATAATCCTAATTTATATGCCATGGATTTTAAAATGAAGCATATATAATATAATGGAACCACCAGACAATGTAAACCACTCAAAAAAAAACCAAGAAGATCAAAACCCCAACCCACCACAACCATCCAATGTAAACACTCAAATTGAAGAGGGGTTGGCTATATTAAGAACCCTTGAGGAACAATTAAGGGACACTAGAGAGCCTATCAGAGTCTCCTTGGCCACTTCTTTGGACATCATTGTGAATTCCATTGCAAGTGCCCAAGGGAAATTGACCTCTATTTCTGATTATAGGACGAGAATGTATGAGTACTACAACACTGGTTTGGACAAAAACCAAGTGAAAGAGATGGGAATTTCAAAACCACAAATATTGTCTATTTTTAGAGATCCTAGAACTGGACAAGAACTACCATTGAACAAGAAATGCATCTCCATTGACTAGTGCATCCATCCCTAGATTAGTCAAAGTTGGATGGATATGTGGTATATGGTTTTTGATAAACCTCCCTGCAATAACAGGGAGGTGCCCTTATATTTTATGATAAAATTATGGGTTGAGTTTATTATGGGTAAGCATGTCAACTACTTTGACATTGGAGAATTCGAGGGGGTGGGTCCAGGGTCCACACAGGACCGATAGCATGCCAGGCATGACCCCGTGTTAGGTCATTGTCCCCCTAGGAAAAGGCCTAACCCCCCTACCCAACATCCTCCTATTACAAATATATTGCAACGGGTAAATCTAACAATTTCATCATTGACTTGTATCCTAGTGTAACACAGTAGCTTTGTTGCACTATCTTGGCAGGAGGTGCTTGCCAGTGACATTTATGGAGGGGTTGGAGGTTCAACATGCACAATGTATTACAGTGAGGAGAGGACAAATGGACATAAAAACTGTCCATGTGAACCTCGCATATGCTCAATTTGCGGGCATACATGATATGGTCCTATAGAGTACAATGGACAACATAGCTTCATGGAGGAGGTTATTATTGTAACCCTCTTTATGATTTTCATCGTTATATATTTATTTTGTATTATGTGTATTTATATCAATATTTCATTGTTTGTTGTTTTGCAGTTGTTACATCCTAGAAGTAGACCATCTACACCGATGGATGCATCAGTTCCTAGCCCCAACACTAATGCAGCAGTAGAGTCTGCATGTTCATTGGGTGCACCTCACACTCAAGTATGTGTCACATATGATAAATTCACCCTAGTCATTTCTTTATTTTATGGCATACTCAAATTTTTAATGTTCTCATGTTTCTACAAGATTTGGGAGTAGGCTATGTCGGGGACTGTCCATCTAGGATGGAAAATTCACCTGCGTCACATGTATCATGTGTAGAGTTAAATATCATATAATTCTGAAAATATTTGTGTTTATGTTTTTGAATTTTACTAGTTAGTACTAATAGTTCAATTTTATTAATATATATGCAGGTTGTAGGTATAGTTGCTAGCTATAGTACTTTTTCACTCCCTGGGCACCTGTGCGTTGCTTGTGAGTTACCTTTTTCCAGGTCTAGAGAGTTTCAATCACTGCTACAACTTTTGGGTGACCATCACAACCCACCCCCATCATTTCCATCGACCCCATTGATCGAGACTTCCACAATAGAGGTTGTCTTAGAGCAGGTTGTACAACCTAGTGAAACATTTTCCAGTGAATCTCCATTGAGGCTTGAGATATTCATGGTGAGATAATGCATTGATGATAATTTTTTATGTTTCATGAATTTGATTTTACGCATATATGTTTAATTTTCTTGACTTGATCCTTGTAATTAATGTAGGGTGGCATCACAAAGAGACTAGGGTCGTGGAGGAGGGTAACACCCTCACGAATGACAATAGCATATGCAGTGAGTTGTTGTTATAGAAATTTTTTCCTCACTCTATGCATCTTTCTTGGATGGCCTTCCATTTACCTCTACAGATTTAAATTCCCCTTTTTGTTCACTCCAGAGATAAAAATACATATTTTTGTCCATATATATGACCTATCGGTTAGACAACTCGTGTATAAACAGGTTGCTTCACTACAACCTACGTACATCGGGTTTGGTGCTAAAATGTTAAAAAAAAAATCAGGTTTCCATGCCATGTCATGTGATCCATGATCCTTGACTTTCCATACATTGGAAAGGATCCGATTTGACCCTTCAATTCCATTTGGAGGCTATAAAATGAGCCATATCCAAGCCTTGAAGACAATTCAACATTGAGAGCAAAGATACTTTGGAGAAATTTAACTTCATATTGAGTCTGCATCCCTTTGTCCTTGAAAGTCTGAACTTCTTGCGTTCATACCCCAAGCTCTTCCTATCTTGTGATGGAGAACTTCATTGAATCCTACTTATGAGCTTGCCTTTGCAAAGGATTGAAGTGGTGGAGGCCTAGCTAAAGGGATTTAGTTTCTTTCTTCTGATATGTGTCGTTACAAAATTTTGACACCTATGTACTTCTGTTGATTACATTAATAGAAATACTATTTTCTCGTCCAATTGATATCTTGTAAATATTTGAATTTATTTCCATGGGTGTATTTGTTATGTATGTTAATGGATTATGCTAATTTATATGGTAACATTATATATCATCACCTTGTGTTTTCGTATCTTGGTTGTTGAGGAAAAGTTGCAGGTATAATGCTTTGAGTCGTCTGCTCAACGATAGTCTTCTTCAAATGTTAGGACGAGGTAGGATTCTAGCCTTCTCTTGTTAACATTTCATTTATATAGCATAGTTTAGATTAGAGTTGATTTCTCGGTTCTATTCCGTCTGTTTTGGTTTTCCCCTAGCCATAGAGATATTTAAATTCCTCGTAATAGAATTGGCATCTCCACTAGGGAGATATCCTTTTTTGGGTATTGGGTGTTTTTTCTTCTTGATTTGCTCTCTGTTTGTCTGTGTTTCCATGTCGTCTGTTGCTTGACAACTTGTATTTTTCCTTGCATCTAAGTTTCTTGGCTTAACCCTTTCCCTCATAGTGTCTTTTTTGTCATACACGGTTTTTCCCTTGACAATCGCGTACATACACGAGATGTCTATCTTTGGGGCGCATATATACGCATTTGTTCCATGAATTGTCATGTACATTAGCTCTTAAGTATTTTTGGCTGAGTTTGGTGTTTGCTGGGTGAGTTTTACTGGTTTTTGAGACTTCTTGGGTCCCTATTATGACTGTTAGGTGCCTATAGAGTGATAGGAAGCCATTTTATTGTTGAATTTTTGGGCGAACTCATTTCTTGTAATTTTTCTCTTTTGTTGTCCTTACATACTAGTCTGGGTAGTTGTTTCTTGGTATCCTTCTTGGCTTGTCTATTTTTCTTGCAGTAGGGTCTACCTGTGAGGTTGTCATTCAATACTTGTATTTTCTTTTTATTATATCAAAAATACAAAAGAAAATTCTTTCTTGCATTTTACTTATGGCATTTTCACTTTTGGTTACTTCACATTGATTTTGACATATTATGAAAGATTGCACTTCATTGAAGTTGTAGAGATTACATCGTGGAAACAACATTTAAAAGCATACCATCTCTTTGAAATTCAAGATTATTACTTAGCAATGTTTTTATATTTGATTCTTTTTATATATGCTGAGTCATAATACCATTAGTTTCATGATCGCACCTCTTTAGTAAACATAAGAAATGAAAATTAACACTAAATAATTAAAATTGATTAGAAACGATTTTATTTTTCATGGCACACAAACAAGTATAGGACCTAGGGCCTTGGAATAAGATTTTGTGAGTAAACTTATCCAAGGCTATAAAATTGAACGTATGTGTCTGACCAGGGAGTTGTCAAACCCATTATATAATTGGTGTCCTTAGGAGGCTCCGCTCACACCGAAGTTAAGCACAAGTTGCGCAAATTTGTTTGCATATATAACCCTCTAATAACTTCCTAGCGTCAAAGATATTTATGGGGTTCTTTTTGTATATGGAGGTATTTCTAGTTCCTTTACCTCCATGAGAGGCGATGCTTTTGATATTTCAGACTTTGTTACCTTGCCCATACAGTAGACCGTACTTGCAATTGATCGCCTGAGCATTGGTTATATCGTGATGACTTTAGTTGCTTGAAATAGGTAGCCACATAAGTTACCTGCAGGGGTTACTTTGCAGGTACCTTGAGTCAGATAAGGGTTGGACAACACATAGACTTTATGGAGGATTTCCTCTCTGGAGTAATCTAAACGACTACTCTATGAAGCCTACGAGGGTCCTTATAACTAATTCCGACACCTCCACTCTATTGTTGCAGAGTCTCAGGCCCCTCTTGGGAGAGGCATACCTACTTTAGTTCGGGAGGTCCCTTTCAACCATTATATCCTTTTTGTGTGCATTGGCCTTTTTCTTTATTTAGGAGTGTTCTCTCTGATTATTAGTTGGCCTTAGGATTTTTTATTGTATCTCGAGTTTTGAGTCACCTTGGAGCAACACCAGCCTCCTCACCGGTCTCTTCGTCTTTTGAAGTTACCACTGCATCTTGATCCTTTACCGAATCCACCTTCTAAAAGTTGTAGAGTTAATAAGTGTGGTGCATATATCTCCACTTCCCAGGATCATGATCATCCTACCTTGAGTACTGAGTCAGATATGAATGTCTCAGGAATCCCTTCAAGTCCCCTATCCTCTATGATTAGTGGAGTCACCTCAACTCCCTTATCTTCGGTGGTGTGGATGTTGGAAGCTCCCTCATATAATGCTACCCAACCCATGAGATCTGCTCGGACCATGGGAACAAATCCTTTTGTATTCCCATACAGTATGTTGAATCATGATTCTCAGTCAATACCTTTGGCCTCTAGTCCTTTTTATTTTTGTATACCTGACATGAAATCACACTTATCATCCTTTGTTTCAATGATTAATATGAATCCTAGTTTTGGGTCTCAGGGAACAATGCCTTCTTATGTTCCTTTCTCGTTTGGTGGAGGTCATATTCCCCAAGAAACTCCTATGATAGGAGGTTGAAATCCTCTTTCCTCTAGGCCTAATCCTATCTTCACTACTCCAGGATGGAGTGCTCAAATGGGCTATCAATTGACTTCCTATATTATGTCCACCATTCCCTCTTCCTCCACACCGATTCCAACAAACGATTTTATTATGGCTAACCTCCCTCTATCCTCTGGTGTTTCATCTGGAGGGAGTCAGTTTTATGGTATGGGAAATCTAGCATAGAGTACCTTCGTCTGGGGAAACGTATATAATCCTTGTCATGCCACTTCTGCGGGTATGGTTCCCTTACAACATTTCATGATTCAGTTGGGAGGAGGATACTATCCTACCAGACAGGGCCATGGTATATACTAGAATCCTGGATTGTCTGCAATATCTCAAACCCAATCTTTCTCGGGAGCATGGGCTCAAACGCCAAAACTCTGACTCCATTTTTTGGCCACTCTAAATCTACCAGACTTGTCAAAATTGATGAATGACCCTGTGTGTCATGATCCATCATGGCCTCCTGTTCCCACCAAACTTCCTTCTGACATTCCAAAGTTTGAAGGAAATACCGGTGAAGACCCGGGTGATCATGTGACTAACTTTCACCTTTGGTGCTCATCTAACTCACTTAATGATGATTCTATTCATTTGAGGCTATTTCAGCACACCCTCACGGGGGTCGCCACGAAGTGGTACATTGAGCTACCTGGGGGAACCTATAGAAATTTCAATCAGATGGTATTGTTTTTTCTCAATCACTTCCAATTACCAATTCGTTATGATGCTAGCCTAGAAATTTTTGTCGACTCTTCGTCAAGATAAAGCCACACATATCTCCAATCATATCCAAGAGTGGCGTAGATGGAAGAGGTTGATTAAAGCCTACATTCCTCCATAATTTCTTTTGGAATGGTTCATCAAGTCTTTTTTTCCTTACATTTCGAAGGATGTTTCTACATCTGTAGTGACATCTGAGGAAGAGGCCATCTTCAAAGCCCAAAAGTTGGACCTTATATATGCTCAATATGGGATGCCTTATGAAATTCTCCCTGATGCACCACAGTCAAATTATGATCCTACACAAAATCCTGGGCCTCATGCCGACAACATCATAGGCTCTACAAATTCTAATACTACAGACATGGTGACGAACTAGTCAAAATATTTGTCTCTTAACCAACCTATAGCAGGACAAGCTTTGACTTCGTCCTCCACCACCCAGTTGGTGGATGTGCATTATGTATAGTCATCATCAAACCAAAATGGTAACCAAAAACCAAGAGGGAACAAGAGGAAAGGATGAGGTAATAATCGTAAGGGTGGGAAGAATAATAATAATAAAGCCAAGGATGACAATAGCAATGATAAATCAAATAATAATGATGGTGAGGGAAAGAAAGAAAAGAAGAAGGTGAAGTTTCCTTGTAAACTTTTTAAAGATGATCACCTTACCCACTTGTGCCCCAAGATTTAGGAAGCCTCGAGGCTCATTGCGCAACAGCCTGTTGTGCTGGCTAACCCACTTCCACATAACCAGAATATGGCCTCAGGGACTTCTAACACTGGAAATGCATCGAATGGAAGTCAAAATCCTTTGACACATGATGGTGGACATCTTTGCGTCAATATGGTCAAGTCTCATATTGATGTAGCCAATTGATCTCGTGATTACGGTTCTTCATAAACTTTTTTAGGTCTAGAGCCTCTTCCTCCCCTAGAAACACCCTTGTAGATCGATAAGCCAGAACCTCTACCTCATATTCCGAAAGGAGTACTAAAGCACTCTGCCCACAATCCTAATGCCATAGCTACCCAAAACTAATCTATTGTCGAGGATTTGGGCCAAACCCCATGTGCGATCTCGGCTCTAGAGGTGCTCCAGATGTGTCCTTCACAAAGGAACACCTTTCTATTTGCGTTAGGATCTCTAGACCCGTGTGGCTCAAAGGTTATCAAGTTTGATTTCACGGACGTTAAGCCTCACTTAACTTACCATGTTGCCTTTCAAATCCATGTGGAGTACATGAAAATTACCATCAAACGTACTGTAATTGATGAAGGTTCTTCAACATCCGTGATGTTTCTATCCTGTTGGAAAGTCGTTGGCTCTCTGCCCTTGTCTCAATCCATGACCATGTTGACTGCATTTGATGGGCATTATTTTAGACCCCACAAGATCCTTCCCACTTTCCTAGTCCAGTTAGGCAGAAATACTATGGAGGATGAGGTCGAAGTGGTTGATGCGTCTCTCAACTACAATATACTAGTAGGGCATAATTGGACTTATGCTATGACAACCATTGTGTCATTGGTTTTCCACATTCTATGCTTTCTTCATGAAGGGAAGATTGTGACGATTGAACAATTGTCCTTTGTGCATCCTAGTCCCAATGCATCGGTGGGACCTTCAGTCTCTGTCATTGATAATTCTTAGTAGGCAATTGAGAATGTTGGTGTCAGGATGTATTCCTCCTTGATGGGTACTTTTGATTTCACAACACCAATTGCACATATTCATGCCATCTCCAGTGAGTCTTCATCATCGATGATGTATGTTCCTTTTCGTATTTCGTATTTCAATGACCCTTGGACCCTACCTTCCCCGACTATTCCATACGAAGGTCATTCACACATTGGGATGGCAATGCCATTGTCCATAGTAGAAGTTTCTTATTAGTCTATTCTAGAATCTATTGCTGACCTAGATCCTTCCTTCTCGCGGACGAATGAGGTGGATCCTGTTTTAGAGATCATATGGATCGTTCAATCATCTTGTTCATATGATTTCCTTGATGATACTTTACCTTCAGATGAAACCATCTTAGAGGCCATGTCTAGTCCTGATAGGCCTTGGGAAGATATGCATCATTGATCCTATTTTCTTCCGAAGCTTGTTAGGATTGAAAAATATGACTTTAGATCCACCCTGAGTGAGATGGTTGGTCACATTGTGGTTCCATTAGATACACATGGTATTTATGATGAAGAAACACGATGAACATTTCTCCTACTATTGTGATCGACATCTCTCGAACCCTGGTAAAATTAAAAACGTATATATCGGTGCAGATTGTTTTCCTGAGGAAATTCATATCTACACTGATATCTTCAAGGAATTACGAGATGTATTTGCTTTTTCATACGAAGAGATGCCATGGATTGACCCCAACATTGTTGAACATGAAATTGAAACCAATCTGAATGGTAAACCTGTTCAACAACGTCTTAGAGTTGTAAATCCTAGGAAGGCCCCTGCTATTAAGGCATAAATAGAGAAGTTTCTCAATGCTACTTTCATCTACCCGATTTCCTTGACCGAATGGGTATCCAACCCCGTTCCTATAGATAAAAAGCAAGGAAACTTTCATGTATGTATGGATTTTAGGGACCTGAACAAGGCATATCCTAAAGATAACTTCCCAACTCCTTTATTGACCAGATTCTCGATGAGTGTGTGGGAAGCAAAGTCTTTTACTTTATGGACATATTTTCAGGTTATAATCAAATTCAGATCAAACCCGAGGATCAACACAAGACAACATTAATTTTTCCTTGGGGTACCTTTGCATACCGGAAAATTCCTTTCGGTTTTAAAAATGCCAGAGTGACCTTCCAATGTGCCATTACCTTTACGTTTCATGATATTAAGCATATCATCGAAGTTTACCTAGATGATCATGTTGCTCACTCTCGCAAGAGGGTATATCACTCGACTCACCTTCGACTAGTATTTGAGAGATGCCATTATTATCGAATTCGATTGAACCCTCACAAATGAATATTTTGTGTTAGGCCTGGTCATATTTTAGGATTCATAGTATCTGAGCATGAGATCATGGTGGATCTTATGAAGGTTGAGACAATAATTTGGTTTCCTTCCCTGCGCACCATTCAAAAACTTCAGGGTTTATAGGGGAAGGCTATCTTCCTGTGTTGTTTCATAGTGAACTATGCAAATATAACTAAATGTTTCATGCATCTTTTGAAGAAGGACACTTCGTTCATATGGGATGAGAGAGCCCAAGAATCCTTTGATTCTCTGAAGAAAGCTTTGGTATTGACGCCTCTATTGAAGCCCCCAAACTACAGTAGAGACTTTTTTCTTTATATCACCGCGTTCAAAGGGACGGTTGGTATGGTACTGGTTCAGGAGGATGATGAGCTCCATGAGCATGTTATCTACTACCTTAGTCTAAATATGGTTGGTATTGAACTTAAATACTCTCACATAGAGAAGATAACCTTGGCCATTGTACATGTGGTTGAAATATCACGACATTATATCTTCCTCTGCAAAACTACCATGGTTGCGGATATCAATACATTTCAATACATCCTTACTAGGTGTATCATAGGGGGGGAATACAATAAGTAGATTTTTATTTTGCAAGTATTTGATCTCGATTTTTCTTCTGCAAAATCTAAGAAATTGCTAGTTTTTTCCGAACTGATGTCAGACTTCCCTAGACTAGATGAGAATATTTTTCATGATGATTCATTCGCAGATGAACATATCTTCCTCTTCCTTATATCATCTTCAAACCCCTAGTATGGAGATATTTTAATCTACCTTCAAACCCTGAAGCTCCCCCAACATATGTCGAGAGACGATCGACGATGTATACGTCATCAGGTTAAAAACTACCTTATTATCGGGGACACTTTGTATCGTTGATGGGTGGATATTATTTTTCATTATTGTTCGACTCTCGAGGAAGCTAAAGTTGTTCTCAATGACTGTCACAGTGGGGTGTGTGGTGGTCATTATTTATCTGGGCTTGTGACAACCCAAAAGATATTGCGAGCCATTTATTTTTGGTTGTCAATTTTTAAAGATTACATTAAAGCGGTCAAGAAGTGTCACCCTTTCCAAGTGTTCGCTCGTAAAATGAACTCGCACCCAACCCCTATTCACCAATTATTCACCATCGGTCCCTTCACTAAGTGGGGGGTGGATTTCATGGACTGCAACCCAGCTTCAGATGAGGGGCACCAACATATTATCATGGTCGTGGATTATTTTGTTAAATTTGGTAGCATCGACAGTCATTCACTAATGAGAGGCCATATGGGCCACCCTGAGGCTAGCCAGGGAGATTTCGAGAATCAACCAGTCTTGTGAGGTATTGAAAAAATCCATGGGGAACGTACAACCTCTCTGAGTCAAATCAAAAGTTAGGATGAACAAGATGCTATGTGAGTTTAATGCAAAAATCAGGGGGAACGTACAACCTCTATGAGCATAGACAATCTAGTGCAAAAGTCAGGGGGAACGTACAACCTCTGTGAGCATAGATAGACTAGTGAAAAAGTCAGGGGTAACATACAACCTCTGTGAGCCTAGTCAAACCTTGTGAGCCATGAGCAAAAGTCAAGGCATCTAGCAAAATTTATGTTGAATATAAAATTCCTATGAGATAGAAACAAATGATATTCCTAATATTGCAAATGATATAAATGTATTGATCTAGTGCGTTGGCACATGTAACATTATCCACCATGAAGAGAAATTCGAATTGCCTTGTAAAGAGTTAAGTTGCAACTAAAGTCTTAAGTCTAGTTCTATTTTAGAACTAAAGTGTAATGTTGAGTTGCAACTGAAGTCTTAAGTCTAGTTTTATTTTAGAAATAAAGTGTAATGTTGAGTTGCAACTGAAGTCTTAAGTCTAGTTCTATATTAGAACTAAAGTGTAATGTTGAGTTGCAACTGAAGTCTTAAGTCTAGTTCTATTTTCGAACTAAAGCATACCAGTCTCAAGTCTAGTTCTATTTTCGAACTAAAGTGTAATGCTGAGTTGTAACCAGTCTCAAGTCTAGTTCTAATTTTGAACTAAAGTATGAAGTTGAGTTATGATTAACTCATGAAAACATGTTACTATTTTGAGTCTCTCTTCTTCTCCTCTTAAGCCTATATAAGAATAGGTCGACCTCTCTCTTCAACACAGTTTTGAGATGCAGGTTAAGGGTGAAGAAATAGAGGCACACATCAGTGATAAAGAGGAAGCATACCAAAGCATCATATCAATGTTGTATATCAACAATTGAGGCAACATATCGGAGGTGTATTTCATCAAGGTCTTTTAGATCTTTGTCAGGTCAGAGTCATCTTGGCAAGATCTTTAAGAGCATAACATTCATGGTTGATATTTGTAAGTGATCTTACATTATTACTGCAATAAAGGAATATCGTTTGTTGGTGTTTTTCTCCTTGTACAGGGTTTCCCCAGAGTATATGTGTTGTTGATGTTCATTCTTACTTATATACATAGTTATTGCTATTCAATTATGATTTGGTATTGTTGAACTGTATTAAGCTGGAATCAAAGTATTGAAGAAAATAAAAGAATTAATCCGCATAAGAAATCAAGCTCATAATTTAACATGGTATCAGAGCTTAGGGTGTGTTAAACGTGTTGAAGTGCAACAACAGGTACAAAAAAATCCCAACTAGCTTAATTAAGTTTCCAGTGTGAGGTCCATGGCATCCTCCATTTCAGTCAGGGCCGAGGATAGGCTCGATGGAGTTGCCAACTTCAATATGTGGAAGCTACGGATAACAAATATCTTGCAGAAGCATGATCTTGAGTAGTATGTGACCACGGTGGTGGAGGAACCCATGAATAATGAAGGAAGAGTGATCTTTAGGAAGAGTCAATCAAAGTCCAAGAAAATCATATTTGACACAGTCAAAGACAGTATAATGCCTGCAATGACTTCGTTAATGACTGCCAAGGACAATATGGATACCCTGGTGAATCTGTATGATAAACAGGCTCCAAGTCAGAAGAGGACAATTAAGCACAAGCTTAAGTATTTGAAGATGGAGAAAGGTGAATCAATGACATCTTTCTATTCCAGGATATCCCAGATCAGAGATCAGCTTTTGGTCATAGGGGTGATAGTGGACAATGATGATTTATTGCAGGCCATTTTTTAGGGTCTTCCCTCTTCATGGGAGACCTTCTTATCCAGTGTAAGAGGGAGAGAGATTCAGCCCATGTTTGAGAGGTTATGGCATGATTTCCTCTAGGAGGAGAGTCGCACAACTACCAAGAGCGAGCCAATGAAAGAAGAGCACTCATCTTTAGCATCAAGATTCAAGGGAAATAAGAAAGGCACTTTCCAAAAAGGCTCTCAGTGGAAGCCAAACACCAAAGGTACATTGAAAGGAAAGAATATTGATACATCTAAGATTAAATTCTTTAGTTGTAATAAGTTGGGTCATTTTGCTAAAGATTGTTGGTTTAGAAAGAAATATCCAAGGAAAGGGAAACATCATGCCTCAATTGTTGAGGATGATGAATCCAAAAGAAATCATAAAAGTCCTTCTAATGAGAAAGAAAATAGAAAAGAATATTACTTGGTTTCTTCCTTATCCAGTTCAGTTTCCACGAGGCTGAAAACTTGGTTAGTAGACAGTGGTGCATCAAATCACATGACATGATACAAGGAGATCCTCTCATATTTTGAGAAAAAATCTTTTGCAGAGCAGGTCAATCTTGGGGATGAAAAATGTTACAAGATAGAGGGAGTAGGTTCTATCTCCTTCATATTGGAATCTAGGGCTAGACTTCATGTTTATGAAGTATTATATGTTCAAGGGATCAAGAATAATCTACAATCAGTTACAACCCTTGAAGACAAGGGATATTGGGTGATCGTCGAGGACATGAAGGCACTACTATGGGCTAAAGGTAGCCACTTAAGTACAACATAACCCATTGGAACTCGTAATGGAGGACTGTACATTGTGTCAAAATAGTCAGTTCAGGCATTATCTCATGATGCAACTAGCTCCAATGAGTTGTGGAACAAAAGACTTGGACATCTTTATTACAAAGCTCTTCCAGATCTACAGAACATGGTATGTGGCATGACCTCTATTTCTCTTAGTAAAAATGAAATTTGTAAGGGATGCATGCTAGGT
>CBVK0100184273.1:0-20554 GCA_900067695.1 Picea abies
TCAAGGTTAAGGTGCTCGGAGGGTGGCTTCGGCCTATGGTTGGGTGACAATAGAGATATTGTCAATGGTAAAACAAGCACATCCATTATATTCTAACAAATACAATTAAAATAACTTTGGAAAGGATTCAACTTGACGTGAGGAAAGGGAGAGGATAAATGAAAGAACTACAACTCACAGTCAAAGACGGAAATAGGCTACACGATCACAACCTCATGTTTTAGGCTACTCTACTCAATCGACGACAAAGGAAGGGTGGAGTATGTTAACACCCCCCCATAAATCTCTACTATGAAGGAAACAATCATAGTGATTGATAACTATCAATAAAGGTTGTCACGACCACACCCTTTGATTATAAAACTAGATATAGATTGAACTACATGTCACTACACTATTGGTTAATGAAGGCCTTGAGATCACTTAGTAAGCGATCGCTTCCCACTTTGGGGGTGTTGGAATTACAACTCCTACTTGTCTTAGCCTAATGTGTGATTTGTAATCATATGCAAATGTTGATGTTTATTATTGAATTTGGTTATTGTAATGTATATATTATTCTCTACGTGAGTGGATAGATTCTAATATTTGGGATTTTGTTAATTAGTTGGATTTGAGAGATTTGGTCCAACTTACTTAGCTCCTAGATTTGTTGTGCAGTTGAGATATTCTCTCAACTAATTGATTGTATGGATAAGATAGTCATTCTTTCTTAAGGCCAAAATTAATGTATATATATGTGTGTAATGCTTCATTGAATTAATAGAATACTTAGTTCAATTTTGTGTGTGAGGAAATCATTTCCACTCTCTCATTTCCTTTCATAATATCATAGCAGGATTGGGCTTGACTCACTCATGGGAGAAACCAGGAAAATGAGAGATATGTGAGTTCTAATATTTTGTAAATAAGTAGGATTAGCTTAATGTAGGAGAGTGAGTTGTTGGTGAGAGTAGAGAAGATTGTTGTTTGAATAATTTTCTGTATGTGTGTAAAGTATGGATTGTATAAGGTCTGGTTGTAAATTTGTTGAGTGTGAATGTGAAATAATTTACATTGGAGGAAAGAAATATGCTCAATGTGTTGATTCCAAAGTTGTGTTGATGTGTGAAGGGGAACCAAACCACTTATATAGCGCTCATGGACACCGAGCAGTTGATCAAAGATTCAATTTGCAATAAATTTGATTTGATTTGTAAAAAGAGTACAAGTCGTCGATTTGATTGTAGTATCCATGGTTAAAGCAAAATTTCTTAGTCACTTGAGCATAGAAATTCAGTTGATGGATTTCCAACATACATGTTTGCTACCGTTGAGGTATTATAGAATGTTATGTCACTCCTAATGATGCTTTGTATCTCAGAGGGGAATGTATTGTGTGATAGGAACTTGGACTACCTTGAAGCCATCATTCACCTATGCATACAACTATTGTTGCACCTATTGGAATACTTTTCTGGGCAAGGGTTAGACTCACAAGAGAAACATTGTGAAGCACGAGGAGGTTGCAGCGATAGCCTATGGTTTTGGGAACATTGGTATATGAATTCATTTCTCATTTGGTTCTCCAATGAATGTGACATTTCGATATGGTCATTATTGATCATGCCACTCCATTTTTCACATGGACATGACCCCTCCATCACAAGATTTTGGAAATAGAATTAAACACAAATCTCTTGTGCTCTGCAGTGCCCTTTCCTTCTTCAATAAACTTGTAGAGCAAATAATTTTGAATTATTCTAAGTATGTTCAACTTATTTTTTGTTTGTGAAATAAATTATGATGAATCTCTAGAATAAAAGACACATCAAAGGCATCTTCAAAGGGGGAATTTTTAGGTTTTGTTTAAGATAGATGGTTGTGTAAATAGTACAAGATGTTGTAGGGGATCATAGAAACTATGCCTCATTCAGGTTGTGAGATAAGCATATGGGGATTTCTTATCAAGATAGTTCAAGATGGATCTAAATAAGCTCAAAATATACCTTTATGAGGATTATGAGACATTGCAAGTGCTAATGGTGTCCAATGATGCTGGGAAACTTGGATTACAACTGGTAGACTATACCTTTCATAGGAATAGGTGACACCTTGATAGAGTTCGAAGCCTTGAAGATTTCAAAGTGGTTAAATATGCTCATGAAGACTTACCTACCAGAGATGCAGACAAGTACTTGTTAAGGGAGGGTGTTGGAGTTATAAATCCTACTTGTGTGATTTTTCATCATATGCAAATGTTGATGTTTATTATTGAATTTGGTTATTATAATGTAGAGATTATTCTCTACATGAGTGGATATATTCTAATATTTAGGAGTTTGTTAAAGTTGGATTTGAGAGATTTGGTCCAACTTACTTAGCTCCTAGATTTGGTATGTAGTTGAGATATTCTCTCAACTCATTGATTGTATGGCTAAGATAGTCAATCTATATTAAGTCCAAAATTAATGTATATATATGCGTGTAATGATTCATTGAATTAATAGAATACTCAGTTCGGTTTTACGTGTGAGGAAATCATGTTCAGCCTCTCATTTACTTTTAGGGGATCCTTCTACAAAAGTGAATCAATATGTATTTCCTAGTCTGGAATATATATCTATTGATATAGATAGATATAATCAACCATGATGCAACCCCATAGCGTAGGTACTGGCCTTTAGTAGCTAGAAAGCATAGAAAGGTAATCCCTTGAAGGCATAATTCAGTTTCCTCTCCGAGGGGAACTCAACCTCTCTTTCCTATGGTGGTGCAAATTAGTGGTCTGTTAATAAATAAAAAACTATAGAAAAATCCAAATAAGGCTTAATGACTCTAGCATCACATGATAGTTTTCCCTTCTTTGTTTTGGTTGATATTGAAGTTGAAAAATTCCATTTAAGGTAGGTATGCTAGAAACCATAGCTACTTGTAGCAGCAAGTGGGAATTTCGTTTATTTGGGGTGATTCTATCTAGTTCAAGTACCCCATAGTAGATGTGTTAGTTTGAAAGTTGTGATAGTTTGAGCAAGCCCATATTGGTTGGTGTTAGCCCCTAGTTGTGTGTGAACACATTTTTGATATTTTCTCATTGTATTGGTCATTAATTACTTAGAAGGATTATGGGTTATGATGTATCAATATATAAATAGAGGTTTTAAATATAAAAATGTTTTTTTAATGTAAATGGAGAAAGTAGTCTTATGGAATGCATTTAGGCACCCACCTCCATCGGGCACTATATATTGAGGGTTTTAGTAAGTGGTTGGACATGAGTGTCTTAGTCTTATTTTGAACTTATTCCTCATTGACATATGGTTGTGGATGCATAACATATTTAAGGGTGGAAAAAATCTCTACTCCCTTGCTTGTCATTGGCAAGGGAGGTTCATATAATAGTCTTTGTAGTATGTGCATTAATAATAAAGCGTCTTAATATTTTTTGTATTATTTATGGTGTTTTTACATTTTTGTTTCCATATGGTTTTGTTGGAATATTCACCAATACTGAGAGGGGGGGTGAATCAGTATTGAGCACATTTTACCATTTTTAACCTTAAGCACATCATGTAAACATTAACCATTAACAATTCCATTCATCACCATAAAAAACCATACACAGAGCACAATGATTTTTACATGGAAACCCAAATGAGAGAAAACCACATAATTATTTTCTTATATCATGTTAAGATTACATTCATAGGAATAACCAACTTCCAATACTCTCCAACACCAACTGGAAGGAGGAACCAACCCCTTGATTTATAGGAACCAAACTGAACGAAGCTACAACTCCTTGATTTACCAACACCAACTGGAAGGAGGAACCAACCCCCTAGATTTACCATCTTCAAATGGAAGGAAGCACCCACTCCCTAAAACATGTTAGATATATTACACACACCTAGTATAGTTTTCCTTATTTTCTTATGCTTATTAGTCATTATTGAGGGTATCCTATTTTTTAGGAACCTCACCTACATTCTAGGAGAATATTGTCTTCAGTTTAGAGTCAATTACACTTAGTTAGACTAGTGGAAGTCACTCATGCATGGAAACCTCAGTTTTATCACCAACAGTTGCATGTGTTTCTCTCACTTCCACACGTGTGACTCAGTTAACTAAAGACTACATGACTAGTTAATTAGGACTAGGTGGCAGTTAACTCCAATAACCGCATGTTTGTGTCTAGATATCTCTAGACCACCACTATGGCACATTGGATTATCTTTTAGTGTGCATTAGTTTATCTAGACATAGTATATCATGTGTAAATTATCATTCATTCATTTGGTTAATAAAATTCTACTCTTTTCTTTCCAATTTTTCTCTCGTCTTCTCACTTTTTCAAGTTGTGTTCGTTCTTATGCTAGATAGATTTCTTGTGTAGTTATTCACCACATTCTACATGGTATCAGATCCCACAGGACGCTAGGAATAAGATGCACCAACATTTTTTATTTGCAGGTACTAAAGGTTTAATAATGAAGGAAGAATGGAATCTCCATCGTTTGTCATGCTAACATTGTACAACTACTTTTAATGGAACAAAATGATGGATATTTTTCTCCAAGGTAGAAGATTGTACAGGTTAACCATGGATACATAAACAAAACCCACATCAACCATTGAAAAATACAAATACCTCAATAGAATGGATGAGGCTTACGGAGCCCTTTGCATGCACATATCCCTTGAGTTGTTGTTTCATGTATCTTCTTGCAAAAATCCAAATGAGATCTGGAACACCATGGAAGGACTCTTTGGAAAGAAAGATGAGATGAGAGGCCACATGCTTGAGGTGGAATTACTTGCATTAGATCCAAAAATATTTGAAAACATCCGGGATTTCTTCACAAGGTACAAGGATTTGTTGTTGTAACTCAAGGCTTGTGGGGTTGATAAATAAAAGGAGGAAAAGCGAATGGTTCTCACCATTTTGTAAAAAATTGGTCCGAATTATTAAGTTTCTGTTTGTACTTTCCATAATCAGAAGTTGACTACTGGTGCATCGTGGACTATGCCCTCTTTGGAGAACTTCATTGAGGCCCTGATTAAGGAGCAATAAAAACTCATCAAGATGGGTGTAATTAAAAACTCCAAAGTGCATGCACTTTCTACACATGTTGATAACATTTATCTACATTAGAAATCCAAAAACAAAGGCAAAGAAAAGGTGCATGCAGAAAAAAAGAAAGAAGGGTACTCCAAACCCTTCAATGACTCCTCAAGATCCAAAAGTGGAAAAGGGAAGAAAGGACATAAGTGTACCTATTGCAATCGAGGATTCCATCTGGATTCTTCATGCATGAAGAAGCAAATAGACCTTATGAATCGGATTCTTCAAAAGAAAAACCTTAGGGATCAAATTCTTGAGGGTGCTAAGAAGAAGACAGAAGATCATGCTCCCAAAGGTAATAATCATGCATTAATTGTTGTTAATTCTTCACCTGATGCCTGGATCATGGATTCAGGTGCATCCCACCATATGGCTGCCACATGGGATATCTTATCTTCTTTGACTGCATGCAATGGTCCTCCTATCATTATGGGGGATGAATCTCTAATCAAGGTCGTTGAAAAAGGTAGAGTATAACTAGATCATGG
This sequence comes from Picea abies, assembly GCA_900067695.1. Taxonomy (NCBI): domain Eukaryota; kingdom Viridiplantae; phylum Streptophyta; class Pinopsida; order Pinales; family Pinaceae; genus Picea; species Picea abies. The sequence goes on from CBVK0100184273.1 coordinate 5,593, forward strand.
AAGTTTTGAGAATGTTCTCCATGTTCCTCAAATTTCCATGAATCTACTCTCGGTGTATCATATTACACACTCTGGATCAGGAAAAAAGGTGGAGTTCACACCAGAATCCGTGTCCATATTTGACATGCTAGACAAATACAGGATTGATTTCGGGGAGGTAAATCATCAATATCAGTTATACATTTTTTCTAAGTTTATTGAACCTAATTCCTCTATACTACTTACACATGTTGATGATAGTAGTAGGTTATGGCATGAGAGGTTTGGTCACCTAAAATTTAGGTACATGTAGCAACTTACCAAGAAAGGGATGATCACCGGATTACCTGATATCCACTTTTCCAAAGGGGTTTGTAAAGGATGTGTCCTTGGAAATCACCCTCAAGAGAATTTCAAGAAGGGGAAGGCTCACTCGACCTCCTCTCCATTATATCCAATTCATAGGGATCTCATGGGTCCATTCCCACATCCATCCATCAAAAAGGAAAGGTATGTGCTCACATTTTTGGATGATTACTCATGTTATGCTTGGGTATTTTTTCTCAGGAAGAAGTTCAAGGTCTTTGATCATCTCAAAGAGTTCAAAGCACTTGTTGAGACTAAATCAGGGAGAAAGAACAAATCCCTCCATACATATAATGGGGGGGAGTACATAAATATAGATGTTTAGAATATTTGTCTTTAGGATGGGATACAGTTCTAGCACACAGTACCATATACTCCAAAAATAAATGAGGTTGCAGAGCGGAAAAATAGATCTCTCAAAGAGATGGCCTCTTGCATGTTGCATGCAAGATTAATTCCTCCCAAGCTTTGGGATGAGGCACTTAATTGTGCCAATCACATTCAAAACAGATCCCCTCACAAATCTATTAAGGACATGATTGCTTTCAAGGCTTGGAGTGAAAACAAATAGGAAGTCACCCACTCCCGTGTCTTCGACTCATGTGCATGGGACCATATTCCCTCTGAAAAGAGGAAAGCACTTGATCCTCATAGTACTACATGTATCTTTGTTGGATACCCAGATGGTGTGAAGGGATAAAGACTCATTGATCCCCCTACAAACCAACTCATCATTGAGTATAGTGTTCAATTTGAGGAAAGTCTCTTGCATGCTCCACATGAGATGCATGTAGGTACTTTTTCCTTCCACCAGTTTGAGATGATGAGTCTGCACATTCAAACACTACTTCATATTTGAGTTCCAATAAAGATTCAGAGGATTCAGAACATGAAAATGAATAGTCAATGCATGTAGATGAGGAGACACAACAGAGGCCAAAGTGGGCACATACCACTCTTCAAGATGTAGGATATCTTGATGGGGATCCATCATATCTCAGGAGGACTCGATCTCATTTCGAGGAACCCCCTTGTGTACTCACAACCACTGATACCATTTTTCCTATGCACTGTTAAGTGGCTTAGTCTTCATACCTGCATGCCTATGGCGAGGTTGGAGGGAATCCCTTTTGGGAATCAACCATGTAGGAGGAGTACAAATCCCTCCTCGAGAACTAAAATTGGGATATGGTTTTGCTTCCTTTAGGAAGGAAGCTTGTCATATGCATATGGGTCTACAGGACCAAGAGTGCAGTAGTAGATATAAGGAAAGACTAGTTTCCAAAGGTGTTCAACACTTTCATGGCATATAATATAATGAGCCATTGACTCCAGTAATGAAGATGGAGTCCATTCATTTGGCCCTTGCTATTGCGGAAACTAGAGGATGGGAAGTCCATTAGATGGATGTGAAAAACACATTTATTCATGGAGATATTTCAGAGGATATTTACATGGAGCAACCACTTGGATTCATACATGATTCATCTTCGGTTTGTAGGATCAATAATTCTCTCTATGGCCTCAACCAGGTGCTGAGAGCATGATATGCCAAGATGGACTCCTACATGCTGTCCCATAATTTTGTGAGATGAAAATATCATCCAAATGTGAACATTCTTAGGACTACCAATTCACTTTTGATTCTAGTTCTTTACATGGATGATATTTTGATCAATGGCTACTTGAATTCATCAATTGCTACAGTGAAGAGGATTATGTATCATAGGTTTTTGATGACGGACATGGATCCACTCAATTACTTACTTGGTCTTGAGATTAGTCAGGATGCTTCAAGAATCAATATATCTCAAGATAAGTATGCTCGAGATATCATGGATAGATTTCACATGATAGACTGCAAGTCTTCCCCTACCCCTTTCCTATCTGGGGTGATAATTGAGGATGATGGGGACACTCTGTTGGTTGAAAACAATATGTACAAACAACTAGTGGGGAGTTTGTTGTATCTCTCCCACACTTGACCAGACCTATCATATGTAGTGGGAGAAATCTCCAGGTATATGCATGATCCGAATGAGTTACACTAGAAGGATGCAAAGAGTATCCTTCGATACATTAAGGGCACCATTATCTATGGGATTCATTATGCATCAGGATCTGCGTTGGATCTCATAGGCTTCATAGATTCTATCTAGGAAGGAGACATCATTGATCAGAAGTCCACATCTAGATACACTCTCAGTTTAGGTTCAAGGCCTATCTATTGGTCGAGCAAGAAGCAGTCTACTATTTCTCTATATTTAGTTGAGGTCGAGTACAAAGGAGTAGTTAACATCACCATCCAAGCATTATGTCTACATAACTTCCTTATTGAGTTGGGAATCCAGTTCCACAGATCGACTATCATTTTTTGTGACAAACAAAGTACTCTCAAGTCTTGCAGAGACCCAATGCAGCAACAACGAAAAAATAATATCAAGATCCATATGCACTACATCAAAGATCTAGTCCACGAGAGGATCATCAACCTGTAGTTCTGTCCTTCCTTTGAAAATACCGATGACATCTTCACCAATACCTTACTGAGTAGAAGTTTCAGTCTCTACACAATCCTCTTGGAGTGAAGGACACAGTTTCTTAGCAACTATCTTTTCTTCTTTTGATGCTTTTTACCTTGAGGGGNNNNAGGGGGGGGGGGGGGGTTCCCATGAGGTTTTCCCTCTTTCCTCTCTTTATTTTCAATGTTCATTAGTTGCATTGTTCAGGGGTACCTAACATGGCCTTAGTTTCTAGGACCCATTTTTCATTACCCCATAGTAGTGTTTAGGGGGGGTGTTGGAGATATTGCACACACCTAGGATATTTTTCCTTATTTTCCTATGTTATTAGTCATTATTGAGGGTCTCCTATTTTTTAGGAACCTCACCTACATTCTAGGAGAATATTCTCTTCAATTTAGAGTCAGTTACACTTATTTAGACTAGTGGAAGTCACTCATGCATGGAAACCTCATTTTTGTCACTAGAAGTTGGATGTGTTTCTCTCACTTCCACACGTGTGACTCAATTAACCGAAGACTACATGACTAGTTAACCAGGACTAGGTGGAAATTAACTCCAATAACTGCTTGTGTGTCCAAATATCTCTAAACCACCACTATGGTGCATTGGATTCTCTTCCAGTGCACATTAGTTGAGCTATACAAAGTATATCATGTGTAAATTATCATTCATTCATTTGTTTAATATAATTCTATTATTTTCTCTCCAATTTTTCTCTCGTCTTCTCACTTTTGCAAGTTGTGTTCATTATTCTACTAGCTAGATATCTTGTGAAGGTACTCACCAAATTATACAAAACACAGGCACCAACCTGCATGCTTCATTCCGTAGAAAATGATTCAAACCCTAACAAGCCTCATAGCATCATTCCCATAATGTAATCACTGACGACAATATCCATTGATGGTAACATCCATTCACGAAAACGTCCACTAATGGAAACATCCTACTCATGAAAACATCATGAAAACTTCACAACTTCATATCAGATAATATGGAAACATCACAACCTCACGACAACATCACAACAACGAGACGACAACATCACAACTTCATAGCAGAGAATACAACAAAATAACAACCTCACAACAACATCATGACAACACCACAACCTCACAACAACATCATGAAAACATCACAACTTCATAGTAGAGAATAAAACAACATCACAACCTCACAGAAACATCACGACAACATCACAACTTCATATTATAGCATACGACAACATCACAACCTCACAACAGTGCATACAACAACTTCACAACCTTACGACAACATCATAACCTTATAACATACCTTGACAATAAGAAAGAACTTAAGAGAATCCCTTAGACTTATCTTGCACACCAGAAAGACACCCCAATACCTTGAGCACAAAGCATACTTGATCTCTTCATTGGTTGCACTAAAAATGCAAAATTCTATCTTGTATTTATAGTAATTTTGTCCCAACAAATTAGTTGAGTCGACCTCAATTTTCTGGCCGGGTTGTTGAATGGAAAAAATCATATCTCCTCATTCCTAGGGAGTTAGAGGGGCTTACATATATTGTTGGAAAGGTCCAGGAATACTATTTCCAACCATGTAATGTATGCTCCCATTTTAGTTAGGTATGTAGGGTAAAATTTCCCTCAAATATAGGGTACCCAAATTGACCAAAAAAAAAACTTTCAACAATCTCCATCTTGCAATATTTATCTTGGACATCTGTAGGCTTGTAATATTTATCTTGGAAATATTGTAGGCTCCATCAAGGCTCCATTTGTGTACAAATCAAAGTGGGCATCCAGAAACAACTTTTGATGTTTTGGTAGCTACAACAGGTATTAACCTCCACGTGTAACCTTTGACTTAGAATTGAATATTTCAGAGTCAAGCGAACCATTAAATATATGTATGGAAACCCTAGAAGACAAGTCAGCCTAGAATAATAATATTATTATATTATTGTCTTCCAAAAATAAAAATTTTCCCTACAGGAAAAAGATAAACATAAAATATAATTACCAGAAATTCAGGTCGGCCCAGCCAGAAAAGTCACTGGACATGTTAATATAAATATATGACGTTTTAGCTCATTTGGATAGCCATAAAGCGTTCAAGTCTTGTGGAGAGTTTCATTTGAAGTTGCAAATACATCTGGAAGGAGGAATAAGGGTGCATGGTCATCTCTTGGTCTTGTTCTCTCTCTTGGTGATTTTCTTGGTGATTCTCCTGGTGGTTCTTGGTGAAAGTCTTGGTGATATTATTGCTAAGTATGGTGCAAGTAGTGCAGTTGCAGTTGTGTATGGTACTTGTTATATGGATATGGAGACACTTGCTCTTGTGAAATACCCTTGGAGAAGGAGCACTCTACTTGTATTGAGTTGTTGTTGCAGTTAGCAACTAGGGTTTATCTATTGGTTCTAAAGTAGGCTTGCCATAATTATTCTAAATAAAGATTAGGATGCTCAGGGGTGGCCTTGTGCCTATGGTTGGGTGAAAACAATGTGACATTGCATATGGTTAAACAAGCATAAAAGAATTTCAACATGGTATTAGAGATGGTTTCCTTCATAATAGTCTAACCACTAGAAGGAAAATCCTCAGTTTCCCCTAAGTAGGGCGCATCTCTTCCCTGGATCATATTTGAAAATTTCTGAAGTTGAGAAATTAGGGTTTCCTCATAAAACCATAGGTTTGTAGTACCAGTTCCTTCGTGCCAGTTGCAGTGCTAGTTGCAACACCAGTTTCAGTGCCAACACTAGTTGCAGTTCCAACTCTAGTTGCAGTGAACATTTATGTGAAGTATTGGGACTAATTTTAGGTTTTCCTAGTGCGCCTTACCCTAGCGCATCTCCAAATATATCTAGATTGCAAGTTGAATCACCTTGAAGTTTTTGGGTTCATCATTACTTACCATTTCTATCGGATGGTGTCACTACCTACCGATGATACTAATGGTATGTACTTATATATATTTAAAATGTATCACTATTTTGAGTATGATTGCAGGAGAAGGGATCTATTACAATTGTAGATCTAGAGGGATCTCAGAGCCAACAAATTCATAGGAAGACCACACTCTAGGTTTGATTATCTTCTTATGCCTCTAGCTGTTATGGAATTATGAACATCTAGATTGCATTTTTTGATCTATTGAAGTTATGATTATTGTAATAATCTCTGGTCAAAGTTGAATTTAGAAACTAACTTTAGTCAAATTATTAGATTGATTAAGGTTGGGATTTTAGAGTTTATTTGCATTATATTCTCTAACTGAGATTTCTGTCAAGAAAGTATATTGTCTTAAGTATAGAGGAAATGTTGAAGAGAGTACTTGTCATCTTGAGTAAAGGAGACTCGGAAGAAAATCAACAACACTCGTTCTTGAAGATAAGACTCCAGGCTCTAGGTTTGCAAGTTGAATCACCTTGAAAGTATATTGTCTTAAGTACAGAGGAAATGTTGAAGAGAGTACTTGTCATCTTGAGTAAAGGAGACTCGGAAGAAAATCAACAACACTCATTCTTGAAGATAAGACTCCAGGCTCCAGCTTTGATTGATTAAATTAATAAGTTTCCAATTTGTACATATCAAGTTTGATAATTTCTACAATACTAGTTGTGACAAAAATCCTTGAAAGGTTCTATTACTACTAGATACAATGAATACTTGGCAGCATGTGAGTACTATTGATATAAATGCTTTTTGTACTTGTTTTCAAAATGAACTAACAGCTCCTCTAGGAGATACTTTTTGTTTTGGTTCCAGACATGTCATCTTGGTTATTTTATAAATTCCATGAAGGTTACCGTGGAAGAATGATTGACCACAACACTAGAAGAGTGTTGTTTCTATTATTGTGTTTTTTATTTTGGCTCTTGTTCCAGGAAGGTCACAAGAAATAGCTCTGAGAAGGCGCTATTGTGATTATTGTTCTCGTTCTTGTTTTATTATTATAAGAGTATTATTCTTGTCCATAATTTTCCCCTTTGTTGTCCTTGTTCTAGGTAGGTCACAAGTGATAACTCTAAGGGAAGTTGTAGTGACAGTTGCAGGAGAAAACATATTAGATGGTCTCTAGTTTGAGACACAAAGTAGAAATGAAGACCTTTCGACATAATATTGCATGATGTGATGCTCAGAGACAAGAAGTAGTAGAGATTAAGAGGGAGGACTATATATCCCTTACGATGATCTCTAGGACATGATCATACCAGATAACCGATATTAAGAGGGAGGACTATATATCCCTTAATATGATTGATTCATTGTCATATGTTTTATTTATGATGAGACTCGGTTTTCTTTTTAGCAGTAGGGTCATGTTTTACATGTGATTCTATAAGTATGTAGCTTATAACATTGCACAACATTTCATGATGGAGCCTATCTAACGTTCTTGGAGTAGCAAGCTCCTTATAGTATGTTCTGGTAGAGATGGAAGGAATATAGATAGTTGCCACATGTATTAGTATGTGGATGAGTGCTGAGAAGAAGTGTGGTCAAAGATAATAAAACCTTATGTGTGGTTGCATGACTATGCCTACTATGTCCCTGTACTTAAGAAAATGTTATTGCTTTGATTAATTTCATGATTATAGAATGTTGTTGACTATTGGAATGTATTTGAATTGTATATAAGACCTAAAATAAGAGGATGATGAGACTTGTTCTGGAGGACAAGTGATGAAGTCAGCAGATTGAATATCCAATTGATATTTAGTGCTTGAGAGGGAGCCAGATAGTCAGTTCCAGAGAGAGTTGGGTACTACAGTAAGGAGAAAGAGGCTCCGCTGGATGCAAGAAGCAATCATGTGTGGTGCTCAGTACGACTGAAGCTAAGTATATGGCAGCATGTGCAGCAGTGAGGCTTCAAAAGTGCCTGCCTAGGTTATTTGGTCTCAAATTGGAGTCGAACTGCATTTGGTGTGACAACCAAATTTGCATGAAGTTGTTAGAGAACTTGATGTTCCATGAGAGGTCAAAGAATATCAAGATCAGATAATACTATTAAAGATATGGTACAAAGAGGAACAATGAGGCTTTATTTCATGACTTTCGAGGATTAAGTTGCAGACGTGTTCACCAAGCCTCTATCGAGGAAGAAGTTCAAGTAATTCAGGGACAAGCTTGGCGTGGTCTCTCTTCAGAGGGAGTGTTCTCATTCAACATGAAAAAAGGCTGGCACTAAGAAAAAATGGAAAAATCTCATCCAACATGAAAAAGGGACGGCATTGAGTTTGGTGGGTCTCATCCAACATGGAAAAGTTCTGGCATTGAGAACAAATGTAAAATCTCATTCAACATGAAAAAGGGTTGGCACTGAGTCTGGTGGATCTCATCCAACATGAAAAATGGATGGCAGATAGGTGGATCTCATCCATCATGAAAAAGGGATGGAACTAAGACCAAGGGTGCACATGATCAACTACTCATTCATTGCAGGGTAGTGGATGTCCCAGGGACATGTTGTAGCTATTGAGAGCTACCCATAGACCTTGGATGCATGGGGTGAAGAAATGTTGCACTATGGATACCCTGTGTGGATATGGTGATGCTACCTGTAGACTGGTCTGCAATACTATGTGAGTTTTTCCCATGCCACGTGAGATGAATGGATGTGTTTGATACCACTACGTGAAGAACATATTAGTTAATACCTCCCTAGCTAAGAGGGAGTGTTGATGTTTTGGTAGCTGTGAGAGGTATTAAACTCCACGTGTAACCTTTGACTTAGAATAGAATATTTTGAAAGCAAACGAAGCATTAAATATATGTATGGAAACCTTAGAAGACAAGTCGGCCTAGCAAAATAATAATGTTAGATTATTATCTTCTAGAAATACAAGTCGACCCAACAGGAAAAAGATAAACAAAAAATATAATTACCAGAAAGTTAGGTTGGCCCAACCAGAAAAGTAACTGGATAGATTAATATAAATGTAGGACATTTTAGCTCATTTGGACAACCAGAAAGTGTGCAAGTGTTTTGGAGATATGCAGTTGCAATTGTAAGGAGGAATAAGGGCGCATGGTCATCTCTTGGTCTTGGTCTCCCTCTTGGTGATTCTCTTGGTGGTTCTTGGTGAAACTCTTGGTGATATTCTTGCTAAGTATGGCATGAGTAGTGCAGCTGCAGTTGCCTTAGTTGTGTATAATACTTTTTCTGTGGATATGGAGACACTCTCTCTTGTGCGCTACCCTTGGATAAGGAGCACTCTACTTGTATTGAGTTGTTGCTGCAGTTAGCAACTAGGGTTTATGTGTTGGTTCTAGAGTAGGCTTGCCAAAATTAGTCTAAGTAAAGGTTAGGATGCTCGGGGGTGGCCTTGTGCCTATGGTTGGGTGACAATGATGTGACATTGTCTATGGTTAAATGATCATACCAAAATTTTAACAACAACCATATGTTATCTCATCCCTTGAGGGCCATGCTTAAAATCTATGCCATAAGGGGACCACTTTGGGGTTATATACACTTATGTCAAGGCTCCTTCAAGGTTTATTCAAGTAGACACATCATAATCAATTTTAGGGCTTTTGGGATTTTCTTTAGGGCTTCTTCAATGTGATTTTATATTGACTTGTCTTCACGGCTTGACACTTGTCTTCATGGCTTGACCACTTCATGGATTCATGAATTCACGTCTTCAAGGCTTCATCAATATTTCTCAAACAATCTCACTCTATCACTACCACATCATCATATTATCACTGTTACATCCTCATCATCAATGCCACATCATCATCAACATTTCCACTTTGACATCAATGATAACATTTTCTCAACAATCTCCCCCTTTGTCATTGATGGCAACATCTTCTGCCTTTTGCAGTGATGCATGCTTTATCCATCACTTTGTTTCTCTCCCCTTTTACAAAAATGGAAAATGGATCATTTTTTTTCTTTTATCAGGTGACTCCCGCTATCACCAACAGTCTGTTTCTCTCCCCTTTCACATCCAGGATAAAGTGTTTCTCCCCCTTTGGAATTTCATGATTCTCTTTCTTATTCTATTGCTCCCCCTATCTTCTTGATTTCATCCATTGTCATTTAACTCATTTTACTTCTCCCTCTTTCATCAATTGTTATTTTGATTGTAATGCTATATTTGTGAGCATCTTTCCTTTTCGACAATACTCCCCCTTTGACCGTGTTGAATCTTCTTTCTCTAGCTGTGCAATAAATCAAAGTTTCCTCCTAATGTTTCTTTACTAGTTTATTCTCTAGGTTTCCTTCTAATGCAGCCTCGGTGCTACTGATTTTACACATCACTTATCATTTAGTTTGGACCCTTTAAGGATACTGCTGGAAAGTTTCCTTTCCATATCTGAAATCTTCATGGTGTATGATCCTCATGAGGTGTACAAGATAGTCCTTAAGATGTTTTTCTTGTTTGTCATAAGATATTCCTTTAACCAAGTGTCTTTGTAAGGACAACCTTTAACAAGATCTTAACTATCCCGACCTTTTCTTTAGATAAGCATATATTATTTTGTCTTAAACATAGACACACCACACTTTTATTTTTAGAACATTCCTATAAACGTTTCTCTTCACATTCATTTGATGAAGCTACAAAACTTGTCCATAAACTATCCTTCAAATTTGTTTTTTTCTCTTCCAAAGAAAATAACCTCAACCACACACAAGTACCCCTATTCAATATCACTTTTTAAAATATTCCAAACAATCTTGCAGATTGTGCCAAAATAGTCTTCAAGGCCTACAATATACTTCTTCCAAGACTGTCTCTAAGTAGTGACCAACTAGTCTTCACTTCCACAATTCAAATAGGGATTTCTTATAATGCTTCACAATGCCTCTCAAATATGCAACACACAATCCTTGAAAACCTTGCCATTAATTCCTTCAAACTATATTAGGGAAGTTGATTCAAGAATATGCATTATCATGCATTAACACAATTCACATTTATTTGGTCTTCATTTCCTGCTACTTAGACTCTCCCTCAACATTATCCATGATACTGTGAGTCTCTATGCCAAATAGTTTAGAATAATGTATAATGCTTCTCTGCTACTGGATCATCATTTGTAATCCTGAAACCTTCCTTTTTATTTGTATATTTATCATTATTACTCAATTCCACAAATCCTGTGGGTATGTCCTCTGAGAATTATCCATTGACCTGTTCTTCTTGTTTTTGTTTTCTTCTCCAAACCTTCTTATATTTGATATGCGTATTTTATTTCATGAAATACTTTATCATGCTTCTACAATCATGATCTATGTGTCCATAGTTGTGGCATTTGTAACATTCAACATTATAGAGGGCCATATAAATGCCTCTTACTTGACTATTTCTTTCTTGAACATTTCTTCCATAAGTTCTACACTTTACAACCTTATGCCCATAATTGTTACAAGAAAAAAAGTAGCTGGGAAAGAAACTTCGACACCTAGGAGTGGTTGATATTCCTTGAAGTGAAGGTATTTGATATGTTTTATTGTCATGTATTAGTTGATGTCTTTGAGATTCTTTCTTGTCATGTCTTAGTTGATCATGGTCTATTACTATGCTATTGGAATCCTTTAAGCCATTTGTGTGACCTTTAGATATTTCTTCAATCTTCCTTGGTAGTTTGGATCTCTTTTCTTCTTCAATGTGTTTTTTCTTGTAGTCATACCCAATACTCATCTTGTCACTGGGATATATTTTTTGTTTGAAGATGTCTTCTAAGGCTGATGAACTCTTCTCAAACTTCAAGTTTGTGGAAACTATCCTTTTTGCTTCTTCTCTTAGAGAAACAATTTCAAGTTCTCTTGCTTGACATATTTCTTCCTTCTCTTTTAGTTGATTGTTTAGGAATTCTTCACTTTTCTTGTCCTCTTCTATTTGAATCATATCATTCTGCAGGTTTGCGCTTAGTTGGGTATCTTTCTCTTCTAATTGATTCTTCAATTTTTCTTCAGTATTCTTAGCCACTTCTACTCATGCTTTTAAAATAATGACACTCTTTTTAGTCTCACTTAGCTTCTCTTCTAGCAATGTATTATTTTCTTGATACCTCTGTAGTTATTCCTTTAGTATTTTTTTATTCTCCCTTGCATTCCTCGAATCATATAGAGCACTAATCAGTTCCCCTTAAAGTTCTAATTCAACTTCCGATTCATCATTCTCTTCTTCTTTCGAGGCATGGATTTTTCTTTCATCTTTGTCAAAACCACTTTTATTTGCATAGGCACATATAATATCATAAGGATTTAATTTATGATGACAAGAATTCTTACTTGATTTGAATTCCTTCACATTTTCTTCATTTGATTCCTCAAATGCATGTTCATTTGGGTTGTCATCCCTTTTATTTGATGTTGCTTCTTTCTTTGGTGTATCTTCCTTTTGATCTTCTGCACATTCCTACATTCCTTCCTTTGTGTAGTTTTCTTGTAGTTTGTTCCAAAGCTCTTTAGCTGATGCATGCTTTCCAACTTTGTTTATTTTCTTTTTAGACTCTGATAATCCACTTAGAATTATGTTCAATGCATTTGCATTGTATTTATGAAGCTTCTTTGCTATTTCACCCTTTGGTATTCCTTTTGGAGTGGTGTAACCATCTAATACTAATTTCCAAGTGTCAAACCCCTATGCCTATAAAAATGCTCTCATCCTTATGATCCAATGAGAAACTTTTAGTCCATTGAACAATGGAACTCCATATGTAGAGTAAACTTCATGAATATCCATGATCTTCCTTCCAGTGGTTAGAGTATTCATGAAGGAACCTGCTCTGATACCAACTGTTGGAATATTCACCAATACTGAGAGGTGGGGGGGGTGAATCAGTATTGAGAAATTTTTACAATTTTTAGCCTTAAGAACATCATGCAAACATTAGCCATTAACAATTCCATTAATCATCATTAAAAACCATACACATAAAACAATGATTTTTACGTGGAAACCCAAATGGGAGAAAACCAAGAAATGATTTTCTTATATTATGTTAATATTACATTCATAGGAATTACCAATTTCTAATATTCTCCAGCACCAATTGGAAGGAGGCACCAACCTCCTAATTTATAGGCACTAACCTGAAGGAAGCTCCAACTCTTTGATTTACCTGCACCGACTGGAAGGAGGCACCAACCCCCTGGTTTTACTAGCTCCAACTGGAAGTAAGCACCTGCTCCATAAAATACATGCACCAACATCCACTGACGGTAACATCCATTCACAAAAATTCCCACTAAAAACAACATCCTACTCACAACAACATCAAATAAACATCACAACTTCATAAAAGAGCATATGGAAGCATCACAACTTCACAACAACATCACAACTTCATAGCAGAGCATACGACAACATCACAACCTGTTGTTGGGCAAATTTGACATGCCGTCAACTGGAAGAATAGATCCGGTCCGGGGTTGTCTAAATAACCCAAGCCATTTGGTGTAACCTATTATGACGGGTTTAATGGCTCCGTTAGCCAACTAGGGTCCTAAAGATAGAAAAATAAAATAAACTAACTAAAGAAAAGATTCTAACAACCGACACAATAATTACAAATATTTATCTAAGAATGTGAATATACAAATGATTATGAACAATTTATATACAGTTTACAATATTTGCATGAAATCTTGCGAAAATGATTGTTTGATAAAGTTTCTAAATCAAATATGAACAACAGTTTTTTTTTTTGTAAATATATTAAACGAATAAATACTAAATGAATACGATTGAAACAATGACACAAAAACAATCAAAGATAATTAATGTAATCATTGTTTCATTCATAAACAACTTAACTAAATAACACACATAATAATCTGTGGCTGATCAACGAAACTGGTATTATCTTTCTGTGGTGTATGAGCTCCTACCTCTACTGTTTTTAAGGGAAACCTATAATAGAACAATACTAGCACTTCCAGAATACATTCAAAGAAGTATTTGATATTGGAGTAAATTAATAACAACATGAAGACAACTAATTAAAAATCGTGTGATCTTAAGATAATCAATATTTAAGAATGAAAGAAAACTCAATTCTGAGTATTGATATTATCCATCATTTAACATTAGAAATAAATTCCACAATAATCAAATGATCAATTGATCACACGTAAAAAATGGAATAAGAAATTATGGAGAACATATAACATTTAACAGTATGAAAACACCATATGATGACAAGCTAAATCTAAAATCAACCATAATAATATTCTCATAATACAACAATAATGAAAGAACAAAATGGAATATGCATCACACAGGTCTCAAGCCAAAGATGAATTGTTTTCCCATATTCTTTCTCAAAATCACATGCCCATACTGTAGTCCTGGAAGAATTTTTCGGATAATAGACTCTTAAAGATGGAAAAAATTAATCAATACATAAATGATAGCAATTAATTATGTATTGATGAAAAAGACTAAAGCTAATTTAAATCAATGCATAATCAATTATTAAAAGAATATGAAGATATTATAATGAAAATAAAACCATTTTACTCACAAGACAAAAGCCATTAAGCAACCTGGAATTCCATATTCTTATTTGAAAATACTCTTCCTTTCTCCCAAAGATTCCAACCATCCATTACTCCATTTGAAAAGAATAAAAGTTTACAAAAGAAATAATATACAAAAGAGAAAGGATTAAAATCCTCCTCTCAATTTCTTAGATCTCCCTGGCTCTGAAATTTCTCATATATTTATACAATGAATGAACAGTCTAGGCATCACTATTAATTTTCGCCACCTGAAATTTGCCTCGTAAAAAGACATCAATATCTCTCAAATAGTGCATTGTTTTGGGAAAATCTCTATGTGTAAGTTAAATGGGTCCATTTCGGTTTTGGGTTTTCAACCATTTCTTCAAATTCCTCATGGTTTGGCTGCAATCAATCCTGCAAAATTGTCTGTCTGATCTTGATGCCTTTCCAAATTTTATCTGTTGTTGCTCATAAAATTATTTGTAGCAATCCAAAATTATTTTTGGATCAATCATCTTGAACGTATTTGGATAATAAAATCAAGCCATGATCAGATCCGTATCAAATATTTGATAATAGAAACGTGTGAAACAAAAAAAAAAACCTAAATTAATAACCTAAAAATTGTGAATAA
>CBVK0100184274.1:845-20543 GCA_900067695.1 Picea abies
GACTCAAATTAATTGACTCACACACCCTCTTGTTTCCATCATCAATTCATCGTGTAAACCATAAACCCTATTTTTCTTTCAAAGTACACATGAAATGGGTTGACACATGTTTTAAGCATCATCCTTTCTTCATTTTTATTTTAGGTTCTACATTGTATATACAATGTATGTTCTTCATAGTTGTGATGAAAAATCCCTCTTTTTTGTTCATTGTTTAAACAACACCTAAAAAATATTCCCTTGTGATACTAGATGCAAGAACATGTGTACTATCGAACGTATTTTAAAAGGAACAATGAAAAGACATTGTACTAGTTGGTGTACTAGAAATGGGAAACAATGACCCTGTGAATGAGGCCAACGTTAAAAAATTTCAAAGTGTTTCTGTATGCACTGAAATTTGACATGGATAGACTATTTTCATGCCTTAATGATATGGGAGGGTTTCTGGACTCAAATTAATTGACTCACACACCCTCTTGTTTCCATCATCAATTCATCATGTAAACCATAAACCCTATTTTTCTTTCAAAGTACACATGAAATTGGTTGACACAAGTTTTAAGTAATTTGCATCAGCCTTTCTTCATTTTTATTTCAAGTTCTACATTGTATATATAATGTCTGTGGGTCATAGTTGTGATGAACAATCCCTCTTTTTTGTTCATTTTTTAATCAACACCTAAAAAATATTCCTTTGTAGTACTAGATGCAAGAACGTGTGTACTATCAAATGAATTTTAAAAGGAACAATGAAAATACATTGTACTAGATGGAGTACTAGACATGGGAAATAGTGACCTATGAACGAGCCCAACGTTGAAATTTTTTCAAATTGTTTTCGTATGCACTAAAATTTGACATGGATAGACTATTTGCATGCCTTAATGATATGGGAGGGTTTATGGACTCAAATTAATTGACTCACACACCCACTTGGGAGGGTTGGAGGCCTTGTTCATGGACCATGAAAGATAAAATGAAAGGGGGTCCCTAACTATGGGGACTTGGGGCTATTCTAAGTTTAAGTCTAAGTTCTATTCCCAATACTAGTTATTCTAAGTGGAAGTACTAATTCTAATATGTAGGCTCATGCCTCTCAAATAATGCATAATTGAAATCATCCTTTTCAATGTGGGCCACTTTTTAACAATATTCCATGTGGTGCATATGGGAGATATTTATATGAAAAAAATTGCCTAGAACATTCCACATATAGGGTGTCACAGGAGGTGGGATTCCCTACATTAAATTATTGGGGTGATTTTTTTGAAATAAGGGTTGACGTATGTGGTTGTTCACAATGTAAAGGAATTATAAGAAAAATCTCTTGTTGATTAAGTCATGCAACTAAAGAATTATTTTCAAGATAAACTAATAGATGTTGATGCAGGAAGTATATCTCCTATAGTTATTCCTAACCCATTTAGTGAAGTTGGGCATACAAGGGAAAAAAATTAATTTAGGCATTTTCTTGATCCTATGAAAAATGTGTCTAGCATACCCAACCTGAGCCTGTTCCCTACTATCCCATCATGAAGTGGCACTAAGTGTTTAGATACCCAAGAATCAATTGTTGGACCTATTATTAAAAATAGGCGATCTAGTTAGGTGGTGGGTGCAATAGTGAAGAGTTTGATAAAGAGAAATATAGAATAATATATTTCACAATATGATTTTTATAGGGAAGACCTTTTAGATATTTCCTTACCTCCAACTTTAGAATTTTCTTACCAAAAATCATTTAACCACACTCTCTTTCGTGCATGGGTCAATGTTAAACCATTTCCTACAATTCGATAAATTTTCCCCTTTTGTGGTAACAACTATGTAATTTCCCCCTCTAAAATATTATGAGAATATCTAGGATTTGTTATACGCATCCATGGTTGTTCAAACAATGTAGTCTTGAAGTTATTTCAATTCCATATAACGTTAGTCCCTTATTGACTAGTATTTGAGGGTTGAAAGATGTATATATAACATATCGACATCCTTAAAGGATCCTCCTCTCATGGGAAGGTCACCCCCTTTAAGAATCTCTTTCACTTAGGTAAACCCTCAACTTGGTCATCCTTTTACATTAAGAAAGTTTCCTCAATGTGGCTTATGGATAAAGAAAAAATGCTTCCAATCTTGGATCTCCAAATATTATGGATCTTTCCTAAAGGATATAATGTATGATTGACCCAAGTTATAATTTTATTCATTATAGAATTTCTCATTGTGGAGATGACACTATGATAGCTCATGCCAAAGGACCCTAGTTCATTGATGATGTGGGACTCTTTATAAGGCCATGTACTCACATATGCGCACCTTGTGACCTTTGTTCCCAGTAACCACATCCTCCTCATTGACCTTTTTCTTACCTTTCTTAATGGATGGAATAAGAGACATGTTAATTTTTTGAGAAAAATGGGTTCAACATTTACTAGGAAAATCAATAATGGTTCGACATCTAGTTAACTTTTTAAGAAAGAAATTGTATATAAAAAAATGATATAATTGATATGATATGTGGATTTAAAAAAACAATTATTATGCAAGAGCTAGTCATCCAAAGTAGGAATGTATACATGAATGTTAAGACTATACAATTATTACTTTTTGAAGTTCTTATATGACAATACAATCCAATTGAACCATTCCAAATTCTTGTGTAAGACTAGATTGGGATGTCCACGTTCAAATTACCCATATCATACATCTCTCCATATAAAGTTCATTTTTAAGAAAAAATTAAGAATGTATCTACCCATATGTGAAATGTTAGAATGTCATACTTTCCATGTCAAAATAGAGTCACAAGAAAATTTTAATCCTCTCTAGATAAAATCATCCTAATACTAAGTTGTAAGAGTTGAAACCACCTTCCTCCCTTTCTTCCCAAACTATTCGAATTACTGCAAAAGAACCACCAATCATGAAATCACTTGAAGCAACATTCACATCATTGAGGGTGAAAAGTCTATTTATTTTGGATCTAAAGTTTCCTTTAAGAATTATGTATAGGTCAATCATTTTGAAGGTTCATCACCAATCATTGAACTCACTATCTTCTTTCCTAATATGCTTCCTCAATGCACAATTATATTAGTTTATGTGAGGCCTTTTCCTTTTTTAGGCAAGGAAAATATGCTCCAAGGAACCAATATTGACCATGCATGGTCCACCTCATTTTTAGAGCATAAAAAACCTCCAAGCACTCAAGTTTCTATATGAATAATTTTGGAAGAAAAAAGAAACCAATAACCATACATAATAAATGTGTCTTTCTTGAATATGTTTTCTATAGCCATGATTTTACTAACAAAATGCATGTCTCTAAATAATGAACTTTTAAGTTTTTGTTAAAAATTTAATATCCTAGCAACGTGGGAAGGAACATAATGGGATATATGCTCATGACTCAATACTTTATTTTTTTAAATTGACTTTGAGAAGGCCCATGATATGGTCGAGTTTCCCTTCATCCTATTCATGCTTAAGGTTCTTGACTTTGTCCCCTTATTCCCTAGAGCCATGGAAAATCTTCTTAGAAGAAATTATGTATCTCTCCATCAACATATATAAATAAGAAGAAGTAGGGCTAATCCATTATATTTGACAAGGATCTTTGTTGGCACTTGAAATTTATGTGATGGTAATAGAATCCTGGGTCTGCTTGATCTTTCACATTATAGGTTAATGTTTGATTAAATACATCCCTCTCCCTAAACAAAGAATCAAGTAGTTTGTCACTGGGAATTTTGCTAATAATTTATTTCTCACCATTAGAGAGGAATATAAATTAATGATCAATGTAATGGACTATATTTATATATTTTTATTTATCCTACGAGTCCAAAATTCAATGGGCCAAAACTCAATGTCACAAACTAGGCCATCAATACCTTCTTAGTTGGATCACACATTGGGGTTGGATTTCTTAGGCTTCCTTATGTGTTTTAGGCATCGCCCAAATAGATGTGGTAGATTGTCATTCAAAGAGCTAAAAAGAAAAAGAAAAATTGCCACACTGATCTAATGCCCATGGTTGCATTCATATTCCAAATATGCACTTAAATATTGGTTGTAACCTATGTCTATGATTGATCCTCTCTTTCCATTTCCTCAACTAGCCAGTTTGAGTACTTGGAGAAATATATTTATATCATCTTTTGGGAAAGTATGGAGGGTGGTAAGAACTTCACAAAGTAAATTGGAATTTTTGTTGCATGTTGAGGTTCTATATGGAAATCCTCATAATACACATCCAACCTCGAGGTTTCGTGCACCAAATGGATTATTAGAGTACTATAATAAAACAAGGTCTTGAACTATAGACGAAATAGAAAGTATCATATTTGGTTTGTATTTTAATGAACATTGCTTATGGTGGTCCTCCATCCTTTGCATGAAGGAAAAACCTTCATTGAGACAACCTAGTTCTCAACCCTAAGAGGCATTAACATGATTAGAGATGTTTTTGTCTCTGAGACTTGGGACAATATTATGAAATATGTGAGTAATATAATATTGTATATAATATATATAATTTATAATTTATAATTTATATATATTGTACAATATATATATTGTATTATATATAACTATAATAAAAACTAAAAAAAAATAACAAAAAAAAATAAAAATAACAAAACATAAGTTTGAAAAAAAAAAAAAGACACATTTCAAAATCCTGTGTGCACTAGGAGGAGAAGGCCAAGGTCAGAGTAGAGAGGAGGTAGGTCGCAGAAGGAGGAGGAGAAGGAGGTGAGGGCATAGAGGAGGGAACGTCGAGGGGGAGAAGGAGAAGGAGTTTCAGGGAAGAGAGGAGGGAACGTGAGGGTAAGGAGAAGAAGGAGGTTGAGGAGAAGGAGAAGGAGGTCGACATGCGCACGAGGAGAAGGAGAAGGAGGTTGAGGGAAGAGAGGAAGGAGCACGAGGAGAAGCCCGATATTGGGGGAACATTGGATAGAGGAGGAGGAGGGAATGCCATTTGAAACCTGCACGTGAGGAGAAGGAGGTCAACAATCAATTCAACATAGTATTATTTCTCTTCTTCTAAGTTTTCTGGTATTTTTATCTTGAAACATGCCATGAACATTTTCACATTCTCCATTTTATATTTCAATATTGGGATCACTAGTATCCCATTCATTACTATAAATTCCCAAGGTTTTTCCACACATCTTACAAATCCTACTAAAATAGAGGGAACCCAACACCATCAATGAAGAAAAAAAAATATATGACAATGAGAGAGTTGTGACCGTATGTCAACTAATTTTTCCCTTTAAAAAAACTTCATTGATGTGCAAGGGAGAAATATGTATGTGAGAAAATACCAAACATCTAGCCCCCCCCACATACATTCAATAAGGTGTGTGGGATGAACACACCCTCAAAACAACAACAAAATCACAAGAAGCTACCTAAAACCCTAGTATCGTGCTTAGATCTTAATGTAAAGGATTTGAGCCAACACCTTAGGCCTATGAACCACTACCAAAATAAAGGGAACCCAATACCATTGATGAGGTGAAAAAAAAAAATACAATTCAATTCTATTATTTCAATCCTTAAAGATTATGCTTACCACCCCCATCAATATCTCTTTTGTGTGGAGAATATTAGGGCCAAAATCCACTCATGCAAATCCGATTTAAAAAATTATAAATGAAGTAAAATTCAACTATATTTTTGGCATGGTACTCATGTAGAAAAAACCATAAAGGAAAAGTATTGCATGATCATGTAGACCCAAAATGATTTATAGCACCCAACTAAATTCTCCCTCATATTTGAGATTCAAATACTTACATAAATTTTGATAAGAAGGGGCACCTTGCCAAGCTTGGAAACCTTTGCACTAGTAGTTCCATGTGTTGGAATATGGGGCCACCACTTGTCCTTTTGAATCTTCCATGTTGTGATCATCAATACCACATAGTTGAATATGATTATTCCACACATACATTCAATCAACCCTGATATTGTTAGTGTGGTAGTATGACACTTTCTAGGATTTCCATATGCACCTATAGTCTCTATTTACTATTCACGTCAATGTTTTATCTTCACCCACTATGCATATGTGCCATACTCGTCTCATCTTGAATTAACACCATGTAGGAAAATCTTGTTCTTTTAAGCATATTTCATCCCATTTGCATTCCATGTCTCATCCCTTTAATTCCACATGGTTTTTTCTTGGACCTAAAACATTATAGAATTCGATTTTGGTACGAGGTCAAGTCAGTGGGAAGTGTTGCAAAACTAGACAACATAAGAATCTCACTCCACCCATTATAGTATTGGACTAGAAATATCATAAAACACATGTTTAAATCAAGTATTGGTGTTGGGGAAGGATCCATGAAACATTGAGGAACATAAGGGTCAATATCTACCTAGGCTCTTGAATCTGAAAACATTATGAAACAAAATCATGAATTGTATTATGTATAGAAAAGGATTTATGCAATTCAAAACATGAAGAAGGAAATTCCCATGAAGAGGTGGATTGAAAATACATTATAAGATTCAATTAAATTATTGTAGATTTTGAGGCATTAATACTTAGAGTAATTTTCATAAACTAAGGGTCCCTTTACCTATGTCAATTCCGCATTCTATATCTTGGAAATTCCACTTGTCTTCTCCATTCCATCTTTTCAATGTCATCCATGCCATCTCATGGGATTTCACTGGTTCACCTATCCTATCACTTTACATTGTTGACACCATCATGTTGGCATGGCAACATCAATATGTCACATGACATTTGACCCTTGATCCTCATGGTGTTGAAGTGGAGGAAATTGGTTTCCAATATGGTCTCTACTCACATTGTAAGGTTTTCAAAAGATATATTATAGAGCCTGAACATAAGTCCTTGAATTTACTTTCACTCTATGGACTTCTAATATTATAGAACCTAATCTAATATAGCAATAGTTTTATGATATGAGTTATGAAACATAAAGAAAATAAGTGTTGAAAACTATGTATCATAAGTCTTTTCATTGGTAGGATTAAAGGGATGCCATGTGCATAGGTTAGATGAGAAGTTTGTTGGTTGGTGCATTGGACAATGGTTACATGGATATGTGTAAGACTTAGAGAATTCCAGGTGACCGTGTAGTCACATTAATGTGCCTACTTAGTTTTTCATCACATTAAATAATATAAACTGAGTATTTTTTGAAGAGAGTTAGTCCTTCAATAATTTATCTCGAGTATTTGATCTTGAGATCATCTAATTAAATGATCGATATTCACTCCTAATATTTGTTGTAAAAATTGTCAAAAATTTTGAAATTTGTTACCAAAAATTGCAAGGAATTAGCTATACTATTGACGAACTTTTTTCGTCAATAGTCGCCATCATCATTTCCATCATCATCGTTGTCATATCCATTGTCATCACCATCATCATCTTCGTCCTCGCCATCATTTTCATCACCATAGTCAATGTTTTTGTTGTCCTCCTCCTCCTCCTCATCATCGTCACAATTTTCATTGTCACACAGTCATCGACATTGTCATCATCATCATTTCCATCATAATCACCATTATCGTAGTCATCATCATCATTTTCATCACCATATTCAACATTGTTTTTTTTCTTCTCCTCCACATCATCATTGTCATCATTAAAGGTTGATAAAGGTTCACAGTTAAGGTTGAAATATTTTGGAGAATTATATGATTGATATAAATTAGGGCTATGTGTTATTTTATTTATGGTTAAGAGGGATTAGTGAATATGAGTATGGTATAAATATGGTATAACATATATATGTTATAACATATAACCATGTTATAAACCCACTCTCAAAAAAAACTCGCACGCATCGACCTTGCCTGCCAAATGATGCTTGCAAACAGAACCCTTATGATGTAGACCCCCTATCCCTCTTAAGGGTTGTGTGACCTCCCGATTAGGATCTTATGTTTCTAGAGCCGAAATGGTCTTCTGGTTCCAAACTAGAACCCTTCGAACAAGTCCCCCACAAATGCTCAGTTGGATTTTCCAAGCACCAAGCGTGAGCTCCCACAGCACATGGCCAAGAGCTGTGACCCTGTGCTAAGCAAAAATGGGTGCTTATCATGGATCAGGACTTCACAAGTCAAGTGTCCTGTCCCATTGTCCTTCAAACCCCCAATTGTTGAAATGATGAAATATCGTGGACCGGGACTTCACAAGTCAAGCATCCCGTCCCTTTGTCCTTCAAACCTCCGGTTGTCGAAATGTCAAAATATCATGGACCGGGACTTCACAAGTCAAGCATCCCATCCCTTTGTCCTTCAAACCCTCATTTGCCAAAATGCTAAAATATCATAGATCGGGACTTCACAAGTCAAGCATCCTATCCCTTTGTCCTTCGAACCCCCGATTGCCGAAATGATGAAATGTTGAAATATCCCGGCACTCAATCAAGAGCTCACAACAATCCCTGGGATCTACAGTCTACGTCCAACCTCACTATTTTGCAATTTCATGATTTGGGGTTTTTGGAGACAAGGACCTCTATCCTTAAAACTTACGATACCTGAAATTGTGAAATGGACTAATGGTCCAGATCTTCCTGTGATTTCATGATTTTGCGATTCGGGGTTTTAAAAGACAAAAACCTTTGTCTTTGCAATTCATGGTACCTGAAATCATGAAATGGACCAACGGTCCAGATCTGCCTGTGATCGATAGTTCACGTCGAATTGTGATTTCAGGATTCGTGGTTTTGAGAGACAAGGATCTATGTCCTTCCAACTCACAGTACCCGAAATCGTGAAATGGACCAATGGTCCAGATCTATCTGAGATCGATGGTCACTATTCCTCTTGAGCTTTGGATGTCAAAAATCCCTCACCGCTAACCTCCTCACAGTTCCACCTTATCCAAAAAATTGTGGGGTTTCAACATTTCTCCTCGAGGACTCTCCATCGTCCGTTCAGATCTTCGAGATCTCCCCTCATGGATCAACGCAGTGTTAAATCCTACGCTCCTTCCTCAAATCAGACAGTCCACGGGACTTTCCACCACTATCCAATGCTTGATGACATTCTTCCTCCTGAGCTTTTACTCGCTTTAGACTTAGAATATTTTCTAAGTCTTTGAAGACCCAGTCTTCGCTTCTTCCAGGGAATGAGTTCCTGGATCTCGATAACAATTTTCGAAGTGTTATTCCTCCTAAGCTTTGTCTGGTTCAAACTTTGATTTCCCGTTCACTCCTTGCATCTGAGGGATTTTGATAACTCATATCCAAAGTATTTCTCACAAAGAAATTCCTCCTGATTCCCTTTCGTTCCTCTCTAGCTCGATGCACACCTTGCAAAGCTTCCAATGAAGAGAAACAATTAAAACAAGAAAAACTCACAGTTCCACCCACTTATTCATGAAAATAGAAAATGATAGGAAAATGCACACAGTCCACACACCATACGTTTGGATAAATTTTCCATTTTGTTATATTCACAAGTGCCCACTGGCTACACAATACATTCAAAATTACAGTAACTCAAAAATCTGAGATCTCCTCCTAACTCGCAGTTCTCTCTTACAACTAATTTCTCTCTGTATTGCAACTCTCTCTTCCAGCTAAGGTATACAAACTTCTACATAACTCAAAAATATTCCTAGGGTTTCCCCTGGCTACTTTCCTACTCTAAAATTCATCCTACGTTATCTTAGTTTAGTCGCATTCCAGAGCCAAAGTGGAAACTCCTGCTCTGTTTACAATTTCAAAAATTACCTCAAAGGGTAAAATTCGACATTGGTTCAAGCATGCCTCTAAAGTTAAATTCCGGTGTTGAGTGGAGGTGGATTTTGAAATCCGTTGTAACTGCCCATGTTGAAGTTCTGGAAGAAATATCACGTGTTGAGTGGTCCCACTGTTGTGTGCTTGCCAACGATGCTCCTGCATCATACTCCCCTTGACAAAAATTCATGTACTCTTGTGCATGAGATCCTCTACTGACTTTCCCTGCTTCTATATAGAAGCTTCATTTTACCAACTAGCATCTTCTATTGGGCATCCTTTCCATTTGACCAGATACTCAAAATAAGTCTTCCTCTTGATCTTCTTGCCAATCCTCTGATCCAGAATCTTCTCCATCTGTAGCTTCTCTGCCACAGGCATCTACTTCTCCCACTGAATCTTTCCTTGATCTTCTGATCCTTCTGTGTCGTCTTTCCTGTAAGGATACAGGTCTGAGACATTGAATATGGGTGAAATTTCCACACCATCTAGCAGCTCGATCTCATAGGCGTTTGCATCTAACTTCCTCAAGATCTTATAGGGCCCTATCTTCTTCATCTTCAATTTGTTATATGTTCCTCTAGGGAACATTTCCTTCCTGATATGTGCTAAAAATTGATCCCCCACTTCAAATTGAAGTTCCCTGCAATGTTGATCAACTCTGTGCTTGTATTTCTGGTTAGAAATATTTAATTGTTCTTTGATCCGACTATGGAGTTTCTGCATTTCAACAAAAAAATCCTCTACTCCAGCGCTTCTGATCTCTCCTTTCTCTAAGCCCCTTAACTCAGACACTCCCCTGGGTTGCATTCCATAGATTATTTGGAATGGGTTCCTTCCAGTGCTTCGATTTGGTGAGTCATTGTATGTAAATTCTTCTTGTGGCAGAATTTGACCCCACTAGTTAAGGTGTTCAGTAACCGGACTTCTCAATAAGTTTCCAAAACTTCTATTTACCACCTCAGTCTGCCCATATGTCTGAGGGTGATAAGCTGAGCTGAAGGAAAAATATGTCCCCATCTTCTTCCACAACGTCCTCCAAAAATGACCAACAAAATTTATGTCTCTGTCTAAGACAATGCTCCTGGGTATACCGTGAAGTCTCACAACTTCTCTGAAAAATAGATTTGCAACATGTGTTGCATCACTGTTCTTCTGGCATGGCATGAAATGTTCCATCTTTGAAAACCTATCCACCACCATAAATATGGAATCGAATCCCCTTTGTGTTCTTAGCAATCCCAACACGAAATCCATGCTTATTGCATCTCAAGGCCTCTCTGGTATTGGCAATGGTTGTTACAATTCAATGTTCTGTCTTTTCCCCTTTGCATGTTGGCAGATCCTACATCTGTTCACAAACTTTATCACCTCTGTTCTCATAGCTGGCCAATAGTATAAACTTCTCAACCGTGAAAATGTTTTATCGTGGCCAAAATTCCCAACCAATCCTCCACTATGCTTCTCCTTCAGAAGATTGTCCCTCATTGAGCATCTTGGTATGCACAATTGATTTCCTACGAACAAAAATCCTTCTTAAACCATATACTCTATCCAATGAATTCTATCTCTCAGTACAGGGCTTGTACATGCTTCATAGGCCTCCTTGAAATCTGTATCATCACAATACATATCCTTAAGGTGTTAAAACCCCAAGGTCTCCACTTGGAATTCTTGCAGAATTAAACATCTCCTACTTAATGCATCAACAAATTTGTTAGCATTCCCAACAATATGTTTTATGACAAAAGTAAAATTTTGCATAAATTCAACCCATTTTGCATGCCTTTGATTCAGTTTTTCTTGTCGAGTTATGAATTGTAAATATTGGTTATCGTTGTACAAGACAAACTCTTGCGGGACAAGATAATGCCTCCATTTCTTCAATGCTTGAATTATGGCATAGAAATCCTTGTCATATGTGGAGTATTTCCTCTTAGTATCATTCATCTTCTCACTGAAATAGGCAACAGGTCTATTATCCTAACTCAAAAATGCTCCTATTGCAACTCCACTTGCGTCACATCTTACCTGAAATGTCTTCCCAAAATTCGGCAAGATCAGAATTGGTCATTCTGTTATCTTCTCCTTTAGTATATTGAAGCTCCTTTCAGCCTCCTCTATCCATTTAAAATAATTGTGCTGCTTCTTCACTGTATCCATCATTGGTGCACAAATTCCACTAAAGTCTCTAATGAACTTTCTGTAGAAACTTTCTAAACCATGAAATCTCCTTACTTCGAACATGCTCCTTTGTGACGACCATTCCCTGATTGCTTTCACCTTTTCTGGATCCATCTTCAATTCATTCGAAGATATCAAAAAATGCAAGTAATTAGCTTTGTATTCATAAAGTAAGAATTCTTCATATTGATCAGTAGCTTCTCCTATTGTAGCCTCCTCATTACTAGCGTTAGGTGCCTCAAATGCTCCTCTTTAGTCTTGCTAAAAATCAATATATCGTCCAGATATACAACCACGAAATTACCAATGAAATATTTTAGAATTTTGTTCATCAGCCTCATAAAATTTCTCAAGGCATTTGTTAAGACAAATGGCATAACTAGCCACTCATATAGACCTTCATTCATCTTAAAGGTTGTTTTCCATTCATCACCTTCTCTCATCCTAATCTGGTGATATCCACTTTTCAGATCTATCTTAGAAAAGAAATTTTTTCCACTTAATAAATCCATTAAGTTGGCCATTCTTGGTAAAGGAAATATGTACCTGATGGTGATCTTTTTGATGGCTCTCGAGTCTGTTCACATTCTCCATCCTCCATCTTTTTTGGTCTTAACACAGTTGGTATTGCGCATGGTCTCAAATGTTCTCTGACTAAACCCTTATCCAACAACTCTTGAACTTGGTTCCTCACCTCCTCATTCTCTCGAGGTGTTAATTTGTACATTGCTTTGTTTAGAATGCTTTCTCTTGGTATCAATTTGATATAATGATTGATACTCCTGATGGGCGACAATGATTTTGGCAACTCATCCACCACTATATCAACAAAATTTTCCAGCAACTCTTGAACTTCTTTAGGAAAATCATCCATTGATGTACTCGTAAGGATGACTCTGGGCTTCCTCACCATAGTGAACTTCATCTCTTGTTCTTCCTTGAATTCTTTCAGGAGATCCTTCCCACTCATGAGAAGTATGCTTGTGTTGGCTTCCTCTTTCACTTTCTTCTCCTCCATTGGCAGCAACATATGCATTCTACCATTCTTATCTAATGTATATGTATTCTTCCTTCCATTGTGAATGACATTTCTATCAAACTACCATGGTCTTTGTAACAAAATTTGGCATACGTCCATGGGAATTACATCACATGGGATTTCATCTTTATATCCTCCTATTTTAATTTCAACCAGGCATTGTTTAGTGATCATTACCTGGTGTCCTTTTTGTAGCCATGAGACTTTGTATGGCCTTGGATGTGCAGTTTTCTTCAGCTCCAATTTCTCCACCATCTCTATGGATACTAGGTTGTCAATACTCCCACTATCAATGATCACCTTGTATACTCTATCCTTAGTCTTGCAAGCTTTCCTGAACAGATTGTTTCTCTACACTGACTTTTCAATTTCTGACTTTGGTTTTAAGAGAAATTTTCTCAACATCAGGGATGCTCCATCCTCTACTCCTTATGCTTCAACATATCTTCGTTGTGCTTCCAAAATGTGAGCTTCTCCTCCTTCCTTCTTCTTCTCGGAACATTCCCAAGACATGTGCCCTATCTTTCCACAGTTATAACACTTTACTCCTCCTCCACCTCTTCCTCTAGAAGTGTTTCTTCCACCATTCTGTCTTCCTCATGAAATTCCTCCTTGTTATGAGTGATTATGTGGTTTCTTAGCCTCATCCTTATACTTATGTGCTATGTCATGGTTAAATCCCTTGCTTTTGCTTGGGACCGAGCCTTTACGTCTTCCTTGCTGGTTGTGTTTTATGGCCAGCTTCTCCTCTGCCTTCAGCGCAGACTGATAAGCATCTTCCACAGTCCTTACTGACATCATGCTAAGCTCATCTTGGATTTCATATCTCAAGCCATTTATATATCTAGTGACTCTTTCTTCGTCTCTCTCCCTTTGTCCAGTTCTAATGTTCAGCTAGTAGAACTCCTCGGTGTACTCCTTGACTGTCATCCCTTTCTACCTTAGGTTCTGTAGCTTCCTGAACAAATTGATCTGGTAGTATTTGGGTATGAACTTAGCCTTCAGTTTGGCTACCATCCTATCCCAACTCTTTATCCTCTATTTCCTTTACTTCTCCTCTCAGCCTATAGTTCATCCCACCACTATGTTGCATGCACTTTTAGCCTGGTGACTGCCTACTTCAACTTCTTCTCCTCATTGATATCTTCATAGTCAAAGTGTTTGTCCATGGACCTTATCCAATCCAATATTTCTTTAGCATCTAGATTTCCCTCATACATGGGGACCTCTATCTTAGCTCTGCCTCCCAATCTGGCAACTGCTCTCAATAAACGTTCTTTTGTAGCATCCTCTCCTGCAACTTCTTCAACCTCAACCTATTCACTTTCTGCATCATTGACATCCCCAACGTCAGGTGCTCTTATTTGTGTTGCTTCCATTGTTTCCATTCGGGCGCGAAGCTCTCACATCTCCCTCTCTACAACATGGTTGGCTAAAGGTGGCTCTTGTCTTGTTGGCGCCATTATGTCGACTATCTGTCACACACATAGTACATCTCTGAGTTCTCTATCTCCTTCTTTTCCTCCTTCACATGAAGTTTATAGACGGAAAACTTAGGCTCTGATACCACTTGATGCAGACCCCCTATCCCTCTTAAGAGCTGTGCAACCTCCCAGTCAGGATCTTCTGGTTCTGGAGCCGAAATGGCTCTTCTGGTTCTAAAATGGAACCCTTCGAATGAACACACAGGTCCCCCAAAAATGCTCAATTGGCTTTTCCAAGTGCCAAGCGTGAGCTCCCACATCACACGACCAAGAGTCGTGACCCTGTGCTAAGACAAAAAGGGTGCTTATCGTGGATCAGGACTTCAAAAGTCAAGTGTCCCATCCCTTTGTCCTTCGAACCCCCAGTTGTCGAAATGTCGAAATATCGTGGACCGAGACTTCACAAGTCAAGCATCATGTCCCTTTGTCCTTTGAACCCCCAGTTTCCAAAATGCTGAAATATTGTGGACTGGGACTTCACAAGTTAAGCATCTCATCCATTTTTCCTTCAAACCCCTAGTTGTCGAAATTCCAAAATATCGTGGACTAGGACTTCACAAGTCAAGTATCCCGTCCCTTTTTTCTTCGAACCCCCGGTTGTCGAAATGTCAAAATGCTGAAATATCCCAGTGCTCGATCAACGGCTCACAACAATCCCTGGGATCTATGGTCCACATCCAACCTCACTATTTCATGATTTCATGATTTGGGGTTTTGGGAGACATGGACCTCTATCCTTTCAACTTCCGATACCCGAAATCATGAAATGGAGCAACGATCCAGATCTGCCTGTGATCGACAGTTTCGGTCGAATCGTGATTTTGCGATTTCATGATTCGAGGTTTTGAAAGACAAGAACCTCTATCTTTCCAACTTGCAGTACCCAAAATCGCAAAATGGACCAATGCTCTAGATCTTCCTGTGATCGATGGTTCACGTTGAATCGCAATTTCATGATTTCATGATTCAGGGTTTTGAGAGACAAGGATCTTTGTCATTCCAACTCGTGGTACCTAAAATCATGAAATGGACCAACGATCCAAATCTATCTGAGATCGATGGTCATTATTCCTCCTGAGCTTTGGACGTCAAAAATCCCTTGCCACTAACCTCCTCGCAGCTCCACCTTATCCAACAACTTGAGGGGTTTCAGCATTTCTCCTCGAGGAATCTCCATCGTCCGTTCAGATCTTCGAGATCTCCCCTCTTGGATCTACGCAATGTTAAATACTGCGTTCCTTCCTCAAATCGGACAGTTCGCAAGAATTTCCACCGTGATCCAATGCTCGAAGATGTTCTTCCTCCTGAGATTTTACTCGCTTTAAACTTAGAAGATTTTCTAAGTCTTCGAAGACCCAGTCTTTGCTTCTTCTATGGAATGAGTTCCTGGATCTTGATAACACTTTCCGAAGTGTTATTCCTCCTGAGCTTTGTCTAGTTCAGACTTCGATTTCCCATGCACTCCTTGTGTCTAAGGGATTTTGATAACTTAGATCCATGGTATTTATCACAGAGAAATTCCTCTTGTTTCCCTTTCGTTCCTCTCTGGCTCGATGCACACCTTGTAGAGCTTTCAATGAAGAGAAACAATTGAAACTGGAAAAACTCACAGTTTCACCCACTTGTTCATGAAAATAGAAAATGATAGGAAAATGCACACAGTCCACACACCATACATTTGGATCAATTTTCCATACTGTTATATTCACAAGTGCCCACTAGCTACACAATACATTCAAAATTATAGTAACTCAAAAATATGAGATCTCCTGCTAACTCGCAGCTCTCTCTTACAACTAATTTCTCTTTGTATTGCAGCTCTATCTTCTAGCTAAGGTATACAAACTTCTACATAACTCAAAAATATTCCTAGGGTTTCCCCTGGCTACTTGCCTACTCTAAAATTCATCCTATGTTATCTTAGTTCAGTCGCATTCCAGAGCCGAAGTGGAAACTCCTGCTCTATTTACAATTTCAAAACTTGCCTCAAAGGATAAAATTCAACATTGGTTCAGGTGTGCCTCCAAAGGTAAATTTTGGTGCTGAGTGGAGGCGGATTTCAAAATTGGTTGTAACTATCCACATTGAAGTTCTGGAAGAACTCTCATGTGTTGAGTGGTCCCACCTCTTTGTGCTTTCCAACGATGCTCCTGCATCACCTTATCATGACCCTAGCCACAGAGATTGAGAGAAACAACAAACAAAGCCCCAATTTTTTTTGTAAATAAGTTTTGCTTACCATTTCCAATCTCAAGCACCATTAGGATCAGAAAATAACACAATCAAGTATTCGTCCTCCATCAATGGAATCTCTCCTACCTTCATAGAGATACAACAATGTTCTTCTCATAAGGGACTTCCATGGGACTCACTAATAGCCTAAATAGAAATAGTAAATAATAAAGATAGCTATAAATAGAACTACATCCTAATTTTTATCTATCACTATTGGCTTAGTCATCACACCACTATTTTCTTAATCATCAAGCTCATTAACTCCTACATTTTCCTCTTGGACATTTGGAATGGCTTTGGTGAATATATCAACAACTCGCTTAGATGTTGGACAAAATTGCAACTCCAATTACCCATCCTACACCAAGTATATAATAAAAGGATGGTGGATTTGTTGATACTGAGAGGGGGTGAATCAATATCAAGTACAATTTAAAACCTTTTTCAACTTATACTTAAGCCATTCAATTATATCCAATGAGCAATGAACAATATTATAAGAGTTACACCAATACACCGCAATACAACATGCACAATATATGAGAAATAATCAATAGTTATTGTTCAATCAAGGGAAGTAATGACTTCCAAAGGTAGCTACAACTTCCAAATGTAAAGGGAGGGATAAAACTCCAAGAGGAAGATACAATCCTCCAATATAAAGAGATATTTGAACTCTCCATCCTTTCCCCTTCCTTCCACCCAAGAATATATGAGAGATAATAAAACTTTACATTAAATCATCATCATCAACCAATCATCACATAGAACTTGATAATGCTTCCTGAGACTTCCTCAATTTCTATAATTATTCAATTCTTGGAGTACTCAGATATTGTATATAATATTAGTCAATTTATTCTCTGAAACTCCTCAAATTTTCACTCCTTGAATCCTCCCCAAAAAGAAGTTATAGAGAAAATGGTAGACCTTGTTCAATTCTGGTTTATTCAGGAGACTAAACTTTTACAGAATTCCCCGCACTCAATATTTAATATCAGATTCTTAAAATCACACAAAAGAAACCAAAGTCTATTCTCTTTCCAATGCAATTTGTCCCACATAATTTTGATTCTCTATGAAGAAGTTATGACTTTTTTACCTGGAACACCTGTTTATTGACTAGCTTCAACACTGGTCACAAACCCTATCTTCCACAGAGTGTATCTCCATAATTATAGTGAATCAAGAGCTGAAATTTTTACTACAGGTACCTTGATATGTCTTCTCAATACCATAGCAATTTCACCATCTGAATCGTTCTAGAAAACAATTTATAGAAAAAATGGTAAGATGACCTGAAAATAACATACCTTAGAACACATCACCAAAATACTTCATCCTCCCTTGAAATCCGACCTTCTTTACTTCTGATTTCCTTTGAAATTTGACTTCTCTATCAAATGAATGTATAATGATATTTATTTATACCATTTATGTCACTACCTTTTAACATTAGGGCTGACCTGACAATTTATTATTTTATAATTATTTTCTTTAATTATCTTTAGGGCCTACATGTACTTCCTTCTTCAATTCACTTTGTCATATTCAAAAATTCATTTCTCCTCAACCATGAGGATCCACTTGATGTGCCACATACCACCAAAAACAAAATGATGTATAATATCCAACCATGGGTCTTGTATCTACATGTGCATTTTCCTTCATGTCCAAATACCTTCATCAATCTTGTGGTCCAAAACCCATGACTAGGGTTGACATCAATGACAACAACCAATCTTCTAACTATCTCCCCCTTTGTCATTTATGGA
Source organism: Picea abies (assembly GCA_900067695.1). Taxonomy (NCBI): domain Eukaryota; kingdom Viridiplantae; phylum Streptophyta; class Pinopsida; order Pinales; family Pinaceae; genus Picea; species Picea abies. The sequence goes on from CBVK0100184274.1 coordinate 19,312, forward strand.
AACACTCATGCTCCCCCTATCATCATGATCCCAATTTCTCTCCCCCCTTGACATTAATGGAAAAGGGTAGGGCTTCTCCCCCTGAGTTTAATGGTAAAAGGTAACTCTCTTTTTTGGGGCCATTCCCCCTTAACATATGGCACTCAATAATACTTCATCCTTATTTTTTTGTCTTTGGGACTTTTTATTCCTTGGAATCATTTTGTGTGGCTTCTGTCTTCTCTCTCTTCTTCATGACTAGGATGTATATGTTGTTCGGTCTTCTTGTTGCAGTTGAAACCAATATTCCTGAGTTATTTTCTCTGATTTTACATTTTCGTGAGTCAAACGTAAGAGTGTATCCTTGATCACACATTTTACTAACACTGAGTAGATTATACTTCAAGTCTTCAACCAATAGGACATTCTTTGCTTTTACATTTTTTCTTCTAAGTTCTACTACACCTTCTCCAAGTATTTTGGCAGATGAGTCATCTCCAAATGCAACATTTCCACCCTTTCTCTTCCAGCTAAGGAATTTGTCTTGATCCCATGTCATGTGTGAAGAACATCCACTATATATGTACCATTCATCTTCTTCTTTACATTATTCAATGGTCAATGCTATTTGACAATCTTCATTGTTTGGAATCTCTTTCCTTCTCCATACTATGGTTGGCATAGGGACATCTTCATTCATATATCTACAATCTCGTGCTTTGTTACCAAGATAATTACATTTGTAGCATGCAATATTTTTGTCCATCAATGGAGAAAATTAATTATAACTTATGTTGACAAATCCATGATTATTTCCATATATTCTATTTACACCATTCATGTTTTTTGCATATGTGTTCCTTTCATTGATTTTGCAATTAATTTCCTTATGTCCAAATTTTTTGCAAGTATAACAATGACCAAGAAAGAAATTTTGATACCTTGGAGTAAGTGGGCTTCTTTGTGATGTAGTCCATCTGGGTTCATGATCTATTCTTCTGTAGTTTCCTTCATACTTATTGAAGCTTCTTTGATTCCTGAAGGTAGGAGGTCTTCTTGGATATTCATCTCTTTTGTAATCATTCCTTCTTTATGGTATCCTGGTCCACTTCTCATCAACGATCTATGTAGCTCCTTCTTCAACCTTCTTGTTGGTATTTGCATCTTCTTTGTATGAATTTTCACCCATGCATCCAATATGTGTTAATTCTTTTGGCACTTGAGAGTTTCTTAAGCTCTTCCTCAATGAGACA
>CBVK0100184275.1:6166-20540 GCA_900067695.1 Picea abies
AACATCAGCACATAAACACAACAACTTGATAAAGGAGTTCACCCCACTCCGGGCTACATCTCCTGGTCCAGCTTCCAATGGATCATTATTATTAAATTACTCAAAGTGCTCAAAAACATGCCTTACAATGCTCAAAATGACAAATTGACTGCTCCAATGGCTCCACAACATCCCAAAACCCCTGTCTGGGCTCTTTCGGCACCTGAAACGGTCGAAAAATGAAGAAGATAGCCTCCTTGAAATCTCCCTCTTCAACTTTGTTGTCTCTGGTTCTACAAATCGCACCCTTGTGCTTCAAACCTGGCTCACACGCTCATTTAAGCGTAAAAACTTGGCACCGAGCGCAACCGCGCCAACGGTGCAAACCGTAGGACGGTTAAGGCGCCTCCAGCCCCTAACCGCCTCGGCACTCGGTCATATGGCTCATGCGACCTTGGGCTCGGCGAAAAGGTGGTTACTCCATTGTATAACCGTGTAACTTCCCGTGCGTTCAACCCACCGGTCAAACCACACGCATATTAAAACTTTGGTCATGGTTCAATACCCCGCGCGTATGTTTATATCATATGCAAACTTTAATACATATACATATATGCAATGGAATACATTGCAATCCAAAGTATGCGTGCGCGCCAACAATTCTGGGCCAATATATATACGGTCATATGTATTGTAATGAAACCATGGGTCGGGGCTAGGCCCCGGCCCGCGCCCCTTTCCAATTACAATAACACACCATAATAAATATATGTGCGTTGGCATATGGAACAAGAACCAACGGTCGGCATAACGGTTAGCGGAAATTGTAAAGGCATTATGTTGTGGGAGGTCCGGGGGTCGAACCCCGTGGCCTCCATTAGTTTTACATAACAATTATAGACCAACCAACGAGGGACACGTGGCGCCCAAGCATTGGGCCACGTGCCCTCATCTCATTCGCTGCCAAAACGACACGTGTCAACATCCAATTGGACAACCACAACCAATACAAATGCACCACATCTTCCCTCTTCCACGTCATCATGATGGTACGGCCCTGCCACGTGGCCGTACAGACTGTACGGACAAGGTACAGTCAGCATCCCAAATTTTTGCCTGTTTGGCTTGGCGGACAGATCGCAATATCTCCTCCATACGGACTCTGTTTGTGAAAGTAAATATACCGCCGGAATCAGGAAGACGAGACGAACGCAATGGCACTATTTTCGTCGCATTCCGAGCACTTTGAAAATTGAGCAAAATTTGATCCCCTGATCATTAAGAATATCTACACTACACCTTACAACTAGCTAGTCTCATCTTAGGGAAATGGAATAAGATTGTGGAAATGCCATTTAACTCTAATAAGATTGTGAGTTTTTGTTTCTAGCTCTAATCAAATTGCTAATAAGATAGTATACACCAATTAAACTTTAACTTATTTTTACATTAAAAGGTGTGTATAGTCCATATTTAAAACTAAAGTGAGCATTAATTAATTAAATTAATATTATATTTATTATTAATAACGAAAAAGTCCAGTGCTAAAGTTGAAATTGCATACCATTTGTGGCCGGTGTATAGGAGGCTTCATTCTCAAAATAACATATCAAGAGTAGTATCATTGAAAGAATGCCCCCAACTGTGTAAGTTGTCCATGAAACAATAATAATCAATGCCAATCTTCCATAAAAAATAGCTTTTATTGTATACTCTAAGAAAGCTTAGAACATTGCTAAAACAACCAAAATAATGTATTGTTAGCCACACCTTATGCATGAGTGAAAAAAGATTCAATTCACTTCTTGGAAATCCATATGCAAGATAAGTCTATCACAAAAAGGCTTCATTTTCAAACACAAAATGTAATAAAATCAGAAAATATGAAGCGAACACTCATGATCCCCTATACAAATAACACTACTCAAACCCTACAAGAGCTTCACTTGACACCAAATATGATTAAGGAATTTGTTGTATAGAAGTATTTCCATGGCATATAAAATGCTACATCACCAACTTCCCCCATCCCCTAGAGAGAGAGAGAGATGGAAAATATAAAATGAAACAATTATAATCGTATGGACATATATTGTTCTATCAAAAAATACTTAAACCCCTAAACCAAAATAGAGGAAGCACTTGCTTCTCAAATGAATTTCCAAACCACCAATAGTGTGCATACATGTATCATTAAAGCATTATATATATATTGATCCAAAATGTAAGTTTATCTTCATGATTCATGCAACCGAGATTCACTTTCGCTAATTTCTCATAGAAGTATGTCCATGGAATATAAGATGCTACATCATTAATTGCTCCCTTCCCCAAAAAATGAGAGAGAGAGAGAGAGAGAGAGAGAGAGAGAGAGAGAGAGAGAGAGAGAGGACAAATATAAAAGGCATAAATTTTAATCACTTGGAAATGAATCGTTCTATCAAAAAATACTTAAACCCCTATAAATTTCCAAACCACCAATATTGTGCACAAATGCATCATTAAACCATTATAGATATTGATCCAAGACATAAGTTTCTCTTCGTGATTCATGCAACTAGGGTTCACTTTTGCTAATTGTTTATAGAAGTATGTCCATGACATATAAGATGCTACATCACCAACTACCCCCTTCCCCAAAAACGTGAAATAGAGAGAGACAATTGACAAATATACAAGGCATCAATTATAGACATATGGACATGAATTTTTCTATCAAAAAATACTTAAACCCCTAAACCAAAATAGAGGAAGCACTTGCTTGTCAAATAAATTTCCAAACCACCAATATTGTGCTTACATGCATCATTAAAGCATTATAGATATTGATCCAAAATGTATGTTTCTCTTCATGATTCATGCAGCCAAGATTCACTTTCGCTAATTGCTCAACCAACAATCTACAAAATTAAAATAATAAACATTTAAGTCCTAGTAGGTTAATTCACTCATGTGTATCATGTATGTATTAACAACTAGTATGTAGTTAGTAATCAAATCTTGAGAGAGTAAGGAATATATTGGTATGATTAATCTATATTATATCTACAATAAGACATTCAACAAAGGGTTCAAAGAATGTCCATAGAGGGGAATAATGCAATATGGCATAAACTCGAACTTGTGCAGAGCTACAACAACATATTCAATCTATTCTTTCTTTACTAAAATATAAGAAACCTCCATTACTGAGTTGTATTTTCCAATATCATCCCAGTGCAACTTTCCACGGGTGTTGTAAGGATAAAAAGTGCTTTTTATCCCCATGACTTCTTCCATAACTTGGAAATCCATCGACGAACTTCTTGCAAATGAGAAGAAAGATGATGACTCAAAAAATGATGATAGAAAAGTAGTAATTCCCTAAAGAAGATCTTGAAGAATGGGTTCTTGCATTAGGTGAGAACCTGGAAGAAATAATTATAGGCTTTGCAAGATGGATGAAAATATCTTCCATGCATTGCACCATTTCTTGAGAAAGTTGATTTGGGTTTTGCCAGAGATCTTCCATAAATTTCCTTTCACTAAATGTTTGTTTATCATGCTACACCGAGAATTTATGTGCTAAGTTATTTTGAAAACTTCTTGCTCTCCTTGACGCTCTTTTCTTTTGACGACAAAACCCCAAAAAAACATAGGCCTAATCATAATTATCATTGAAACTTCTATTTTCACCTAAACAATCTTGGAACTCCAGTCTCAATTCAGATTGAAAAAAAAAAACATGTCAAATGGTTTTGTCCTAATGCTTTAACAAAACATCCAAGCTTCTATGTACTTACAACATGAAATAAAAAACAAAATAACATTTTGAAACTCTATTCTCATGTCATATTGAAAAGGAAAATATGAAAAAGGGCTCTAAGCCAATACTCGAACAAGAACACTAGATACTGCCTATTTGCTATTTGCAATGTCAAACAACAAAACTTGAAAGCATATTACACGTTTACCTCCTTATAAATTTCATTTTGAACTTAGACCGAAGACATGAATCATGGTTGGGTCATGGTTGTAACAAACAATTGTCATTTGACAAGCAACCCAAGGAGGATGACTATTGTTCAAGATAGGTGCAAAACAATTGAATTAGGTAGAAAACCATGAACATGACATAAGAAATAATTTTTAACGAACAAGACTTCTAAGAAATAAAGGAAAAAATATTTTTTAGCAAACACACAACCAAAGAAACACCAGAAAATTACATCAATTAATGAGTGTCCTCGGCGATCCTCTACTTGAAGATACAAAGATGAAAATACTCGGTTTTCAACCTGTCCGAGGAGGAGAATGCCATTGGTGGTGACAATGATGTTATCTATTTGAACCTGTGCTCTAGAAAACATTGCTCAATGTGTTCATGACTTAGTTGGTAATGCAAATAAATTGTTTCCTCCTCAAGCTTTGTTATGGTAATTTCCAATAAGGTAATGTTGGCCAATAGCTCTTGAACTAACAATTTTTGAAAGAAACAAACCAAAATAAAACCATAAAAAATCAAATACACCTAAAAGAAAATCATTTATTATGTCAATTTTTACTTTACCTAGATAAAATACATGACATAGAATTATGATGTGACATAATTAATTGAACTAAATTATTGATAAATTACATACAAAATATACAAGTTCAAAGACCTCGAAATTATTCAAAGAGTTAACTTGAGGCTCTTAACAAATTGTGTAAAAAAAACTCTCCAACAAAAAAACACTACAAGTGTTCATTAATAACAAATCCTTTTAGAGAATGCTACAAGAAAACATGACCCAGAGAACAACAAAGGATTTCCAGCTATAAAACTTGAACAGACTCTTACACTAATCAATTCATGAATTACAATAATACTAATAATATAATTAATTTAATAGAGTCTGTTAAAACAATGTAATAGTAATACTACAAAATTAGTACACTTGCACATATTTATTCAGTAAAACAATATAATTTTAATACTAAAAATTTGGTATAATAGTAATACTACAAAATTAATATACTTGCACATATTTATTTAGTAAAACAATATAATTTTAATACCAAAAAATTGGTGTAATTGCACATATTTATTTAAAACAATGTAATAGTAATATTACAAAATATTTAGTAAAACAATGTAATTTTAATACTACAAAATTGGTGTAACTATTACAAAATATTTAGTAAAACAATGTAATTTTAATACTATAAAACTGGTGTAATTGCACATATTTATTTAGTTTTTTTTTTTTTTTTTAACAAGAACGATTATGTTTCATTTATTGGCATTCTGGCAGGCCAGAATCGGAAAGTTACAAATCTGAAGAAGGTTGGTGACCTCTAACAGTGCTGCCAGCCTTCTTGTGAGTGTCTTGGGAAACCAGTCCCATCTACTTCTGGAGCTAATTCGAGAAAATGTCAGAATTTGCATACATGAATAAATTCTCACAAACTGTGAGCACAATAGAAGACAGAAGCAAAGCATTAACCCGAGGGGGGTGGAATTTTCCTCTTAAGGAAGGGATCCAGATTTTTCTGAGAGCCTGAAAAGATGTTGGAGGCTGCCTCCTTTTCTCTGCGCTCTTTGTTGGTCTTTCGTCCTCGGGTAAGGGGTGGAGACGGAACTCCAGATGTTTCCACAGAATCGCTAGCGGTTAGACCTGCAGAGGCGGAAGGAGACGGATCTGGAGCCCGGGATTCCTTTGCTGCTACTGGGCCTGGGGGGGTGGAGTTCGGAAGGCTTCCCTCTGCCGAAGGATCATCATTCTCTGTCGTTGCTTCTAGATCTGGGGCTTCATCTTCCTTCAGCGCATCAAAGCTGTTTTTATTTTCTAGAGTTGCCTCTGCTGAAGGAGTGGCCTTCGGAGCCTGGGGAAGCGAATCCTTTCGCCTTGGTTGCCTTCGTCGATTTACTGGCTGGAATTCGTCTTCTTTAGCTGATCCCTTCTCCTCAGGGACTTTGGGGCAGCTTTTTGCGAAATGACCGTATGCATGGCACCGGAGGCACTTAAATGGGATCTGCTCGTAGTCCAGCTCTTGAATGTGGCACCATTCCCCCAGGGTAAGCTTGATGGCTTCCGGTAGGCCTTTCTCAAGGTTTACCTCAACACAAATACGAGCACAGGTAAACTGTCCCCCTGTCGGTTCCGCTCTGTCCAGGAAACGCCCAAGCTTATTCCCAATGTCCTCCAGAGAGCTTCTCCCCCAGAGGTGTATGGGGAGGTGAGGCAGCCTAACCCAGACAGGGGCTGCAGTGATCTCGGCTCCAGGATTGAAGTCAAGAGTCCAGGGGGCCAAGAACAACCCTCTCGACCCCATGAAATAGGGTCCAGATCTGAAAACTAGATCCTGGTCCTCTGTCTTTGAGAAACTAAATACAAAAAAACCCCTGCCTACTGCCCACAGGGTAACGCCTCCCTGAATAAGCGGCTTCCATCGTTCAATAATCCATGCCTCCACCGTTTTGGGGCTGGGCCATAGCCCCATGAACTTCCCGATGAGGCCATTTTCTGCCAGAAAGAGGGCGACATTGCAAGGCTCCTCTGGAGATAACTCTAGGGAAGGGATCTCCTCCATCTTCTTAATAAACTTGGACGGAAGTGCAGGTTTGGATTTAGATCCTGCAGAACGGACTAAAGCTTTAAATTCTTCCAAAGGATTTGCTTCCTTTTCGGCATTCGGAGGTGAAACCATCTTGGTCGGGCGGCGACCACCAGCGGCGACCACTGCTGCAAAGCATGCAGGAGGGACACGCTGGAACGCCTTTTCTCGTCCTGTATGCTCGACGGGAGATCGATGGAAGCCCCAATCGACGCGCAGCGCCCCTGCAAACAAACGATGGCGGCTAGGGTTTGGGCCCTAGCCGCAGGCTTCCGTCTCGTTCCATTCGTAATCGAACAAGCACATATTTATTTAGTTAAACAATGTAATAGTAATATTACAAAATTGGTGTACTTGCACATATTTATTTAGTAGGGTTTGTGAAAACAATGAATACAAAATTGATGTAATTGCATATATTTGTTTCTAGTAAAACAATGTAATAGTAATATTACAAAATTGGTGTAATTGCACATAGTTGTTTCTAGTAAAACAATGTAATAGTAATATTACAAAATTGGTGTACTTGTACATATTTATTTAGTAGGGTTTATTTATTTCTACTTTTTTGTTTTTTTGGGATATTTTTTTGTTTACTTTTGTTCAAAATCTAATGAAAAATGATTGGATATGCAGATTTGAGTGGTTAATTTTGTATAATCTAAGTATAATATACTTCTCTTCATTAATTAAAGGTTTAATCAAATAATTATTAATTCATAAATTATAATTAAATGATTAAAATCAATCAATTATTAATCGATAAATTACAAGTTTATATTTAAGGTGACTGGTAAAGTCTACAAAAGTATATATATACTACCCCCTCTCCATTTGAACCTGTAACGTCTTAAGAGGAAACACATGTTTTTAACACATTAAACTCACTCAAGCTATATATTTGATGTGTAAATTTACACGTTACATTGAAATAAATTAATAAATTGTTTGAGAATCAGGCTGTATATTTGATGTGTAAGTTACACGTTGCATTCAAATAAATTAATAAATTGTTTGGGAATATTTGATGTGCAAATTTACACATGCCATCCACACTGTTTTCATTTCTCAGTTAGCGAAAGTCAAATTCCAGCGAATTCAAATTTTGTGGAGAAGTGGATGTTTGAATGGAATGTCCACTCCGTTTGGAATGTCGGTGAAGTAAAAAGCACTCGTAACCGTTTGAAAGGAAGAGGATAAAAGCATTCTCACAGCCAACATACTCTGAATTTCATTCTTCTCTGCTCTGCATCTTCTGTTTTTTTGGGTTGATATACACAGCCAACATACTCTGAATTTCATTCTTCTCTGCTCTGCATCTTCTGTATTTTTGGGTTGATATTTGTTTGCTCCGTTGCATGGCCATGCATCTTGTTTATGACTGCCCAATTTCTTTATTGATTTTTCCATTTTGTTTGGATTGTAATGGGTGCTTTTGGTTCTTTTCTTTTTCATTTTTTACAGTGTGCTTGCAATGTTTGCCCAGACGATTTTATTTTGTTGCAAGATGCAGAGAAGAAATAGATCGCTAAAGATGAAACCAGAAATAGATCCCAGAGGTTCGTTTGCTTTTGGATTTCTGTCAGGTTACCCATTGAAGTGGATAGGCAGGTATGCTTTTGTTTTTCTGTTTTGCTTTTTAATCATTATATATTCAGATAAATCTTACTAATAAATACGTACAGAATTGGAAGCTGCCTGTTAGATAATGGCTATGCATAGAGCCTTACTAATTGTTTTATGATCTCATTGATCCCAGAGGTTCGTTTGCTTTTATTATTAATATTTGGCAGTTCTTGCTCAATGATTTGGAATGAAGTCTGATTTGCAACAGGTAAAGAGTAAGGTTCGCCAGAAGATGAGACGAGGGGCTTCGGTTCTCAATGCTTTGGAATGAAGTCTGATTTGCAACAGGTAAAGAGTAAGGTTCGCCAGAAGATGAGACGAGGGCTTCGGTTCTCAATGATTTGGAATGAAGTCTGATTTGCAACAGGTAAAGAGTAAGGTTCGCACGAGGGGTTTCGGTTCTTATTTAGTCACTGGTATTTATATCTGTTATCTCAAACCGTCAGAGGCGGTGTTTCTTTCTCGATCTTTCTAACGCTGGGTTTAAATGGTTTGCAGTGAAATTGGGGAGATGAGATGACAAGCATGAAAAATAAGTACGTACATTCTCCGCTTGGCCCTGGAATCAGGTAGGCACGTTCTGTCATAGTCTCCGCAGGTACAAATTCTGTCATTCTGGGTTTCTCATAGTCTCTGTATACCTTTTTGCATGTACAAATTCTGTCATATTCTCTTTTCTGTTTGTGCACATTCTGTGAATCTATGTAGGTACACATTCTAATTCTGTTACTCCGGTTTAGGTAAACCGCTAACCCATGCTGTTAATCTACTTATTGTGTTTTGTATATTAAAGTTTCACTGTAAGCTCTTGATGATTACTTAGCTTGAGCTGTATTAAGGTAACATTTTATCTTGTTCCTTTACATCTTGGTTAATATTAGTTTTCATTCTTTACCCGAGAGATTTTAATTTGTTGCAGGATGTACAGCAGAAGATAGATTTGGATGGATTTACGAGGCTAACCACTCGAGTGGAGGAGCAGGTATGCTTTAGCCTGGTAGATAACAGCCTGCATATAGCCTTAAGAATTGACTCATCGTCCTATTCACAGGAGAGGTTCAACCTTCTCTATTCATTTATTTATTTTTAAATTTCAGAATGAAATCGTAAGGGTGTACTCTGCTGTGCAATATGTACTCTGCTCTGCAACAGGTAAAGAGGAGGGTTTAATTATTTATTTGCAATGTACTCTGCTCTGCAACAGATAAGGAGGAGGGTTTATTTATTTATTTGCAATGTACTCTGCTCTGCAACAGGTAAATAGGAGGGTTTGCCATTAATAAAGAGGGTTTGCCATTGAGAAAGACGATGAGACCAGAGGCCTCGGTTCTGAAGTTTTCTTTTTAAGGTAAGAGCCTGATGTATGGGTTATTTATCATTTATATAATATTAGAATGGCCGCATTTACATATATGTAAAAAAACGTTTGCACTTTGCAGTATTGTATGCTTTTTATATCTCCCCGAATCTATTAGAATATGCTGGAGAAGGCGGGACGACGAAGAATACGATAAATGTTTTATTACTTATTTTTTGTGAAGTTGGCGGACGTTCAGTGCATGGTGGTTCGTACAGGGCTTTGCCTAATTATTCGCCTGAAAGGTACACATTCTGTCATACTCTATGTAGGTAGGTACAATCCTCGTTTGAGGTAAACTGCTCATGTACTTAGTATGAGATTGATTTTAAAACTCACATTCACTAACCCAGTACATAAAATCTATTCGGCCGAAACTAGAATCAGAATTGTCTCCAACTAGTACTTTATTTATATTTTATTGCTGGTAAAGAACTAGCTGATTCGAGTAATTGAGTAACCCATCTTAACTCAAAGAAATAGATGAATAGATGAATCTAGGATTAAAGTGACTCAAATAAATGTTGTAGGTTAAGTGTGACTAAGTGTCAGAAATTTTTCAGAGATATTTGTCCGGTGAGAAATTGTTAGATTAGTAGATTTAAGTGATTATTTCTGTATAATCTGAGTGTCCAGGAATATTCATTTCCACATTTATAAATAGATTTTGAACAATAAAAAATAGTGATTGGTGTAAATTTATATGGCCAGATTCCAAAGAAAAAAACTATTTAATAGAACAGCTAGACAACAACCAAATAAATCGTTTGGTTATGACTTTTTTCCCATGCAGCCCAAGATTTCTTTCCTTGTTCTGATACATTATTTAGTTGATTTAAATAAAAAGGTAATAGAAGATGAGAGGAGGGGCTTTGCAATCGGTTGATCTTGTTATATATACCCAAGGATAACTTGATAACTCTAGTGAACAAGATCAGAAGGATACCACGCATGGAGATCATAGAGTGCACTTCCTTCCGTAGCCATTGTGGGAGGATAGAGCTTTGTGAAATCGCCCTTGTAGGGGAGCATTTGCGGAAGGGTTTTCTTTACTGAATAATCGCTTGTTCTTCAACTGCACAAGATTGATGAAGGAAGATGGGATTACGCCGAGTTCCTTATCCTATCCACGTTTTCAGGAGGGTCCCAACCCAATTCAAGGATCGAAATGTGGGCATGTCAGGCATCTTGTAATGTTGAAGTAAGTCTTCTCTGTCCATCTGTCTGCCGCTGCCTGAAGTTTAACTCATTTGAACCGTCCCCTAAATCTTTTTGTAAAACAATAATAGGAGTTTCTTGGAGATTTTGATTGAAATACATCACTTGTCTCTAGTAGTCTGATCCCGCCGCCGGTGTATTAAAGTCCTTTTCGTTTTCATATTATATGCAACAGATCCTTGTGAGGTAAGTTGAAAGCAGTAGAGCCCTCATACTCTGGCTTAGAAGGTTTTTTTTGGAACCATGTTTGTTGGGTATTGATACTCTGGCTTAGAAGGTTTTTTTTGGAACCATGTTTGTTGGGTATTGGATCATAGCCATAGTTAGATTGTTTTTCAAATTGAGATTAGGAATGGTGATCTTAACAATGGCAAGGATTTACTCAATCAAAAAATGATGGTGTAGGGAAGGATTTATTCAATCTAAAGATGATGGTGTAGGGTTTTAATTTGTTGATAAATTCAAGTTGTGATGGTGTAGGGTTTTAATTTGTTGATAAATTCACGTTATGAATTACGATAGAGCATGGATGATGGGTAGGATGGAAAATTTAGCAACTGCACTTAGTGGGTTATTATAGATTTAAGGTGCTAGGTGGGTTTAATAATTAAGTAAATGTTATTAGGCACTGAAAGTGTGAATAAAGATATGGTTGAAAAATTTATAACTAGGGAAGTGATGTGATTATCATATGTTAACTAAATATTTTGGGGTAAAGATATTAGTCAAAGATTTGACAAAGTGTGATAATTTATGTCTAAATACTTCATTTTAATTGTTATTTTAATATTACTTAAATTATAACGTTGTAGTATGCTATTCTATTTTTCATGATTTTTAGAGGAGCGTTATTCTTGTTTAGTTGTTGCTTCTTTATTGTTTTTTTTTTATCATCCTCTTTAGTTTAATTTATTTATTTGGTCTCCACTCTATTCAACAAGTCCTGACCAACCCCACCTTCTCACATTAATTCATTATTCATGCAACCATGTTATCATTTGGGACTATTGGTGGACCCCACCACATAATACCAACTAAGAGTATCACCTTTGATTACTTGGTTTAATGTGCAAGCCACACCCATTTAGTTAAATCAAAGGTGTGAAGGATTTATTTCCTTGTTTTTTCCTTCGTCTTTGTCAGTGGGCTCACTCCTTGGTGGGGCCATGTGCTTTCTATTTCTTAGGTGGTTGAACTTCCATCATTTCCCCTTTTACCTTGTTTTTTTCCTTTTTGGGTATTCTCTCTGTTTGTTTCCTTTGAATTTTATAAATCTATGGACCATTACACAATTTTTTTCATTATCTATTTTTGTTCCATTGTTCTCCAATAGTTTGATAGTTTTTCTTCTTTCCTATGGATCAAAGAGTGTCTTTTGCAGAAAATTCATGAAGTCCATGTTGGCGCATTTTCCTTGTCCATTTTCTCTAAATCAGGCACAATTCCTTAATTAATTGTTTTGTTTCCTCACCTTGAACCTTCAACTCCTCTCAAAATCCTTGGCTCCCCTTGCAATGCACTTTTGTTCAAATTCCCTTATATTTTCACCCTTGTTCATGGAGCTTTTGCTTCTCCCTTTTGTTTTCTAGGATTTTTGAATTTTCCTTGGACATCCACGGTCCATCTCTTCTGCACCTTTTCTTTATTTTGTAGGTCTAGGGGTGAAGAAGTGACTTGGTGACTCCCATGGTTTCCATTACAACATCTGACACCTCAAGTTAAGAGTATTTTTGCACGAGAATTCACATTATTCACCATTTTCTTAGAGTCCTCCCCATGGTTTCTTGAGATAATCGTTAGAAGTTTCCATTCAAGGAGGTTCAATGAGGGTTCTCACCATTATCCCCTTGCTCATGGTTTGAAATCTAGCATTGTTGCACAATGTCAATGTTCTTGTTTCACTCCCATTTTACTGTGGCTATCATTGCCTCTTGTTTGCACCTCCTCTTCCCCCACCTTTTGCATTTCAAGCTTCTTTGTTTCATTCTCCTTGGCTTGGAGCTTGGATCAATGTGGAAGGATGAGACTACCCTTGCATCCAACAACTTGAAAAGGAGGACTGACACGTTACATGTTGGAGGTTCCACACCTTCGACTCTAAGGGTACTTTGGGGATAGGATCCCCATTATTTGTTTTGCTTGGTCTTAGATCTAGGATTTTATTTTATAACTATGTCTTCTTGGTTATGACCTAGCATTTTATTTTCTTTGCAATATTTTATGGAGTTTGGAGAGACTTATCCTTCTTTTATGGATCTCTATGAAAAACATAGGTGCACAACAAGTCCCTAGCCGCTTGTATATTTTACTTATGTGTGTTTTCTATTTGGATTATTTGCCACTTGCTATATACTCTGGCTTAGAAGGTTATTATTTGCCACTTGCTATAAGTTGGATTCTCATCCAAATTGTAGTAATCCATCTATCCCTCACTCATTTTCCTAGCTCAATTATTTGTATTTTGCAAAAAGGAAATCAACGAACTTGAAAGAAACAATATTTCCACTAATCTCACTAGAGAAAATGACTAAGTGAATCGATTTTGTTTTGGTATTTTTTAATGAATATGGAGGAATTAGATAAATGACGCATTTTTTTTCAAGTAACATATGCAAAACATGTGAATCATGAAGTCAAATCTATTGAAGCATGCATAGTTCCTGTTATCGCACGGTTTGTAGGAAAGGTCTAAGGAGCTTGAGTCAGGGCTTAAAACCGGCGTAACAGGAGCTTCCCCACCCACTGTCACCTCGATGGGGGGGTCTTTCTATTTAGGAGGGCTAGTCCAAGGGAGACGTCCCTAAGCAATCTGGGTTAATGAAAGGCTAAAGGATAAAGGACCAAGTCAAAGAAGTTCCCTTTCACAGATTGCTGCCCAAATGAGATAGTCAAGAAGAAAGATCCACTGAAGATGCACCTGTTTGCGAGACAAAACAAACAACTAGAATATATGCCTTGCAGTGGGTTAGTACTTCACAATTAATGACTATCTTCAAATATATATATATGAGCAAGTGATCAAATGCTATTATTGACGAAGTCAATGATGGCTAAACAAAGCAAAGATTTATGTTACTTCTTCAATAAATGCATGAGGAGATGAGAGCATTCAATATTAAATATCAATCCTTTATCACAATGCAATAAATGTCTCAAATCAGCTCACATATATAAAGTTGCTGTGTCACCTATACTATTTCTGCTACAAGTGTGACGTCAGCTTTAATCTAAAGGTCAAAATGAGAGACAGAGCAAAAACGTTTTGGCAAATAAGCTTATGGATGCAACTATTAACTCAATGTCTATCAAAGGAGCTGCCAAATGTCACAACGTTGCAAGTATAGACAAAGATCAAGGAGTGTGACGTCAGCCCTATATAAATTCTGTTGTCTGCAGGTTAGCTAGCCTAGGAGTGACGTTTTGACAAATTCAACCAGCAAAAGGGCAAACAAACTCCGCGGCTATGAAGAGATAACAAGGCCGCACCTTTCTATCCAAGCAAAAGTTTAATTAAGGCCAAACATTATCAGCTTAGGGTTAGTCTTAACACTAGCTAGGGTTAGACGCTAGGTTAGTTAGGGTTGCAATTTAGAGGTAGTTTGAAAGAATTTAAGG
>CBVK0100184276.1:0-17144 GCA_900067695.1 Picea abies
TTTTTAAATGTTTGTTTTTTATATTTATATTGTATTTCCATTTTATTTTTAAATGTTTGTTTTTTATATTTATATTGTATTTCCATTTTATTTTTAAATTGTGATATAATATATATATATATATATATATATATATATATTTTAATTTCATTTTCTCATTTTGATTTTAATTTTATCTTTTTTTTTTTTAAATTGTATTTTCACTTTTCGTTTTTTTTCAAATTTTATGTTCTAAATTTAGTGTTTTAATGGTCATTTCTTTATTAAAAAAAAAAAATCTTACTCTCTTTTAATTATTTTTTTGAATTTTTGATTAAAAAAATGTGATTTACATTTTTTTTAACAATTTTTTTTCTTTATTTATAAAACAATTTTTTTTCTTTAAAAAGCAATTTAGAGGTGTTTTATTTTCCAATTTAATTATTTTCTTAATTTAATTTTTTTAAATAAAATAAAATTAATTAATTAATATATAAATTATTAAGTAATGAAACTTTTAGATTTAGGAGTAGATTTTCACTATTTATTAGTGGCGGTGTTCGTGGTCAAGGCCATAGTTTCAATTAGGTCATAGTTTTAACTCAAAAACAAAGTGGTGTTACTAATAGCATCACTTTTAAATTTGAGAATTAAATGTCAAGGTTGTGATTTTAAACATCGCAATTTTAACCATCTCCAAAAAAGGGTGCTACTAGTAGCACCACTTTTTGAAACAACGGTTAAAATAGCCACTAAATGTGACCTCTACAAAAATGAGAACTATGGAGACTTCTCATTAAATTGGTAACTTTGTTTATTTTGATCCATATTTTTAGTTCATAGGTTATGCAAAGTCAACACTATATTTAGCTCTACATAACATGATTGATTTTATGTGTGGGTTATTGCTTTCAATGAGGAAGACAAGTCCATTGTTATCCTTGAAGGAGTGTTAGAAGATATTACTATCACAATAGACTCCTGGGAATGTCCAACAAACTTTAGAGTGTTGCAACCCAAATCCAAAATCAATGGGTATCCTCTAATCTTTTGCAGACCATGGTTACCTATAGTTGACACCCATATAGGGTGTAGGGTAGGAAACATGGCCATTGTTCATGGTTAGTCACAAAATAATCTCACTCTCTACCCTCTTCTAGAGATTTTATTGAATCATAATCACCATTATGGGTAGGACAAGGGGAGGATGTTAGGTACTAGATCTATTATATTAAGTAGAAAATAAAAAAATACTGCAGAGAATACTAGTTGAACAAAAAAATGTAGAGATCCATAAACAAAATGATATCGTTATTGATAGAAATCAATGTCCACTTGCCTCTTTGAGGGGGAAACCTCCCACAACATAGCTCTCTAATAAAATAATTCGCAAGACAAATCTTTCCCAGGCCTCCTACTCTTATTTATACTAATTCTATCTTCTAAAGAACATTCTAGAGGAAGATCTTTCTAGAAGTGAAATATTCTATTAGGTATTCTTACATTGACTTGTTCATATTTATAAAATAGGTCTTATTAACTAATGTCGACCTATATTAAATGGAAAATATATTATTCTACCTATGTGAGGGGTTAGGGGGGGTTAGGTCCATAAAATTCCCTCCCCATTGAAGAATAAACTTGTCTCCAAGGAATGAGATTAATAAATTGTTGCAAAATGGGGGTCGAATTCCAGGTGGCATCTACTGGATTTAAATCTTTTCACAGAACTAACACTTCCTTGATGGTGCACTAATGGAGACAATTCTCTCAGTAGTCCAACTCATAGAGATTGGTTTGCATTTGGCACTTAGTCTCTATCACTTTCTTTAAGCATGATACACAAAAAATAGGATGGAGCTTAGAATGACTAGGAAAAGCTAACCAGTAGGCCACGGGCCCCACTCACTTGAGAATTGTATAAGGACCATAAAATTTGGGGGATTTTTTTCGATAATTTTTGGATTTGATTGAAGTCTTCTTATAAGGTTGCAAAAGAAGAAACACCTTTTCTTATTCAAAAAATTGACATTCGAAACAACCTTGATATGCTTGTTGCTTCATGCAATTCTGAGCCATGACCAAATTTTCTTTAAGGGTACAAAGAATGGCATCAGAGTCTATATTATTGTTTTCAATGTCTTGAACCTTTCATCCCCCTGGCATGTATGATAGAATTGATGGTGGCTTTTGTCCATAGACTTATTCGAAAGGCATCATGCAAGTAGTTGTATGGTAAGATGTGTTGCATGGCCATTAAGCTACGGGTAGCCACTGAGCCCACTGATTTTGTTTGTTGGATGTAAAACACCACAAATATGTCTCCAATTTTTTTTTGATGAATTTAGTTTGGAAATTAGTCTAGGGTTGATAGGTGGTGTTAAGATGCAATTGGGTTCCGTGGAGCCTAAACATATATTGCCAAAAATTACTAGTGAAAGGTGGATCTCAGTCATAGACAAAATAATGAGGCATGCCACGATGTTTGAAGATAGTATCCATGAAAATTTGATCCGTTGTGGATGCAGTGAATGGGCATTGAAGAGAAAATAAATAAGAATATTTATAAATGTGATCAACTACCACCATGATGATTGAATTATTTCTCAATGTAGGTAAGACAACAATGAAATCCATAGAAACATCACTCCAAATTCATAGGTTTTGGTAACCCTTGAATGCTCGAATGTGGGTGAAGCATGAAGCTGAGAAAGAATAATTGATGTAAGTTGTGAGTGTTTCATTAATTAGAAAAATCCTTTGTAGTGAAGATCTTCATTTTTCCAAGAGTACCCTGGAGAAACTAGAAAATGGTGTTATAATTTTTGGATCAGGTGTGAAAGTTTGGGGTCTTGCAACCATTCATAAAGAACAACTTGGAGCCAATCTAGTAAATGAAGGATATGGAAAAGAGGGACCCTTCTTTGTGATACTTCCTAGAAAGAGCGTCAACAACCACATTTTATTTTGCCTTCCTATAAATGATCTCATAATCATATCCAAATAGCTTGGTTACCCATTTGTGTTGCTCTAGGGATGAAATTCGTTGCTCTATAAAACACTTGAGGCTCTGGTGATTATTTTTAATTTGGAAGTGTTTACCCAATAGATAAGGACAACAAAGATACAAAACATGTAGAATAGCCAAAAATTCATTTTCATACATTTACTGGCCCAAATGTCTCTCCTAAAGTTGTTTTCTAGTGAAGGCTAAAGGCATGTTGTCCTTCATGATGACTACCCCAATTCCTTTCCCTGCGGAATCACATTCTAGGAAAAAGGCCTTTGTGAATTCAAGAAATTCTATGACAAGAGTTGTGCACATAGACTATTTGAAGGAGTGAAAGGATTGATCAACTGCTAGAGTCCAAGAGAAAGAATTTTTTTTAAGGAGCGCAGTGAGAGGTGTTGCAATTTTTCCATAATTAAAACAAACTTGTGATAATATCCCATTAAACTCAGAAAACCATGCAAGATATTAAGATTTTTAGGATGAGGCCAATCCTGCATAGCTTTAATTTTCTTAGGATTCACCCGTACACGATCCTTGCCAACATTATGACCGAGTTAATCCATTTCTAAAGTGCCAAAGGAACATTTAGATTGTTTGAAGAAAATTTGGTGCTAAGAGAGTAGATGGAGAACTTGATCCACATGGGCGAGATGGGATGGAAAAGTTTTACTATATATGAGAATATCATCAAAGCAAACTAGGACAAAACGACAAAGAAAAGGACGAAAGACATGAGTCATGAGACTTTGGAAAGTGGAGGGATCATTACACAGGCAAAATGGAATTACCAAGAACTCATAGTGACCCTCATGAGTTCAAAATGTAGTATAGGGAATATCTTCCTCTTTCATATGTATTTGGTGGTAGAAAGAACAAAGATAAATTTTATTAAAGTATTGAGCACCTCTCAATTCATCCAATAGATCATCAATGAAAAGAATGGGAAATTTGTATTTAATGGTGATTTTTTTTAGGGCTCAAAAGTATGGACACATGCACCAATTTCCTTCTTTCTTGAGTTCCTTGACCATAGGAGAAGAATAGGTGTTTCTCCTAGGATGGATAACACCCATGTCGAGCAATTCTAGAATGATTTTCTCAATTTCAATCTTCTAGGGAAATGGATGACGATGAGGGAGAACAATGGATGGAAGACTACCTGGGACAAGAATAATGGAATGATCATGAACACTACGAGAAGGGGGAAGTCCACGGGGAGTGGAAAAATATTTTGGTGTTTGGAGAGGATAGATTGGAGGTTAGGATGCATAGAGGGAATCTCAATTGCTTGAATGGAATGGAGTTGGGAAATAATTTATGGATGACCATTTTTTAGGATATTTTCCATTCGATGGGAACTAATGATCCTTGGGAATCCTGTTCTGATTCCTTGGAACTTATAGTGTTGTCCTTCATGTTGGAATTGTATGGTTAATTCCTTAAAATCCATGAGAATGGGGCCCAAAGTGCGTAACTATTCAACACCAATCACAATGTCACAATCGCCCATTTTGATAGCAAACATATGATATTTTAGGTGGTACTGACCAATTTGTAGGTGCACATTTTCACAAATCCCACCACATTTCATCGAATCATCATTGGAAATCATGATTTGAAAATTGTTGACAAAACATATATAACAATTGATTTCTTGTTCAATGTGATGATGAATAAAATTGTGGGTGCTTCCACTCTCAACAAGAATAGTGACTTTCATGTGCTTAATGTAGTGAATTAGCTTAAGGGTTTTGGGAGTAGAGAAGCTAGTGAGAGCATGCAGTGAAATCAATGGTTCAACTTTTGGTGGGTCAGTGGGTGGAGTAGTATCATTTTTGCGGGCTAGATCTTCCACAGGGGAGACTTCAACCTCCTCTTTAGTAACATCCTCAGAAATGGCCATAAAAATATTAGGTTCCTTACACATGTTCTTGGGAAAATATTTGTCATCAAAATTATAACAAAGACCCTTCTGCTAGAATTCAACCATTTCTTCCTGAGTTAATGATCCATATTTATTAGAAGAAAAAAATGAAAACAGATATTTATAATATTAACACAAATACACAGTGAAAAATAACAAATATACAATAAAACTTCACTTCTATTAAATAAGAAATATGCCGAAAACTGTAAAATGCAGACTGAAAACAAGCTTGGTAGATTGGTGGCAACTTATCTCTTAGAAGAGATGTGATGGTTACACTCATTCACAAGAATATGATTACAATGAGGTTCCGAAGGAATTTTTACAATAAAAGTAAATACCAAAACCCTATACATCTAAAAATCTAACACTAGGAGAGGAAGCGCAAAAAGTCGTGTGGGCCATGTTGGGGTAAGTTAGTACATCAACTTCTTGGGGCGTAAATTTTGCATATGATCTCTGTTTAAGGAGAATGATAGCTTGTTCGGAAGGTATTGATGAGGATATTCATTTATGGGGATCAATCGAATCCTTCATAATTCATTGGGGTTTCCTATCATGAAAAAGTCTCATTTAGGCCCTCAAAATGGCCCCGGAAGTTTGGGACCCAAAAAACTGCTAGCCCTCAAAATGGCCCCGGAAGTTTGGGACCCAAAAAACTGCTAAAAATATTAATTTTCCAAAAAACTATTTTGAGCCAGTTGGATTAGGTGGATGGCCACCAAGATCCTCCTCGATCAATCAATTTATAGATCTTGAGAGGGGTGGAATGAAGGGTAGTATTGGTAAGGAGAGGGCGAGGAAGAAAACATGGTTTGCGGTTTTGGGAAAAAACAACATGTTGTGCATCTTTGGTGTGTATAGTAGCTTCCAACCAAGTATAGGGGTGAGACATGATGACCTGGGCTTGGGTTTCATCATTTAGGACACTAATAAAACATTCCTTGAAGAAGGAATATGTCATTCCCTCTATTATGAAATCAAATTTCTCAAAGGTGGTTATAAAGTATGTCATTGTTCCAGATTGTTTCAATTTGGTCAAATGGCCTAAATAATCATTGTCTGAATGTTGATAAAAAAAATTGATCAACTAGGTTTCCTTCTCTTGGAATTTTTTTATTTTTTTTTATATCAAGAGAAAGAAATTTTCAATGATTATCAGTTCATAGTGTATCCCTCAGTATCAACTTAGTCATTCACTTTACGTATTAAAAAATAGAGTATGTATTCTAAATATATCTAGGTGTTTGTTTAATCGCTCAATAAATGCTTTTTCCATGTGAAACTTAGCTAATTTTTCTTGGAACTAAGATTTTCTTGGAACCACGTTGATTTTCTCGAAACCCCACTTACTATTGGAACCAAACTTATTTTTCTTGGTTCTATTAGCACTTAAAACTAAGTCTGACTTAATTTCATTTTATTGGTTCATTTTCTTAGTTCTTTCATTCCAAACTTTTTCTTGGTTCTTCTATTTATTGTTTCCATATTTATTGTTTCGATTCCATATTCCATAATTCTTATTTTCATTCCATATTCCATATTTCTTCTCTCCATATTCCATAATTCTTATTTTCATTCCATATTCCATATTTCTTCTCTCATCTCACTTGTGGGATAACACATCCCTCTCCCCACTCACCCATACTTAACCATTTTTCCCATCACCCTCGCTCCTCCATGTGGACCTACACTCCATATCCACCTTACCTTTGCATTCCTTACTCTCACAAAAGTAGAGGTGGAATATTTTGAGTTTGTTTTAGTTCTCTTGATCTAGAAATCATTGAACTCATTATATTAGGATATTTTTATAAATTTCTCTTAGCAAAGAACTATTTCGGAGTATTACATTAACGATTACTTAGACTTGAGTTGAAAGCATGTGATTTCAAATTTATTTCCTATCAAAATAGTTTTTGGTTTTAATGAAGTTATCATTTAAAGTTCTTTGAATACCTATCCATTTATTCATGTTGCAAAAGTCATCGTAGATTCCATGTTTCATTTATCTTACAAGAAAGAAACAATGTTTGTTGAAGGGAGACTCCAAAACCTTGTACACAAAAATGTATGTTAACACACTTTATCCTATATTTTATTTAAATGACCTGTTGTATATTTGTATAACTATATAATGGTTTTAGATTTATATATATAATATTTCTTGGAATATCTTTCAGCATTGTATCCTTAGCATTTACCCCTTACATTCATTGTAAAACCATACAAACAATATTCCAACATTTATCCAAAGAGGAGTACCATCTCCATAAAAAGAAAAGAAGATTTATATCCTCGCGAGGTTACTATTTGGATCCTAACCAATCTAAACATCAACAAGGTTTCAAAGCATTCATAAAGATCTACAACAAACTAGGTCCAAGGAACATACTCTTGGTGGGAAATTTTATGCCATTTCCAACATTCAGGATCCATATAGAGAACAACATAACAAATTCTTGAAAATTCATCAGTAATTCCATGCAATAAAAAATAATGCTCCATTTGGATGACCCAACCCATGGGATCAGAGCCATAAAATTTAATTACCTCAACTTGGGGAAGACGAGGGTCATGATGAAATGGGTTGGAATGAAAGGCCTTAGTATGGTAGGAGTCAATACCATCTACTAGGGAGCATTGTTCAAGGAAGAGAGGTCCTAGGATATATTCAACAAGAGGTGGAGAGCGACAGTGAGAATGCCAATTTTTCCTTCTAATTGGTCAAATTGTGCATCAACTTTGGAAAATTGACCATCAACTCTAGAAAATTTGGTTTATACTTGGACCTAGAGATGGTCAAACTAGGACTTTTTTTGTATGATTTCGGCCTACAATTATTGCGTGTGAGTGTTGGTCATGTGGAAAGTGGGGGTGTATAGAATGGGGAGTGCATCCATTGAAAAAATGGATAGGTGATATATATCATTGCAATCAGGGAGAGAAGGGAAATCCAATGGGATAAGTGTCAAATAATGGTGTTGATAAGGGTGGGTGGGACCACAGGAAAAATGGCTTAGAATGGAGAGATACCATGATGATCAAGACGAAAAGGGGAATCCAATGGGATGGGTCGCAAATTAGGGTGTTGGGAAGAAGGTCGTGTGCATGGAAAAAAAGAAAATCTTAAAAATGATAGTTATCATGATGATCAAGGAAAAGAGAAGAATCAAATGGGATAGGTATCGAATAAGGGTGTTTTTTTTTTTTTTTTTTTTTTTTACTCCTATAGAGTTATACTCCATCCTAAATACTGCAGTGACGAATGGCCCAAATTGTTAGCGGGAAAAATTATGTAGGAATTTCACAACCAGAATGTTGAAGACAAGGTTTTGTGGTGATAGATCTTGTCTATTTGTTTTCTATTATGTTTCTTTCCTAGGGGTTTGGGTTTACAGGGTTCCTACAGACAAGAGTTTTCCTTATGCTATAGCTCTTTTATATACATGCAAGTTTGAACAATAGGAATTGACCAAATATATCAAGGAACCAACTAAGGAGGCTCAATCATACCCTTATATGTACTACCCGATTACCCAGGTACTAGAGAGTACCTTCCTGAGTATTGTTCTCAATGTCACTATAGAAGTCATGCAATCACTCAATTGATATAGGGTTGGTTTTAGGTGACTAAGGGGACTCTTGATATACCTAATAGTACATGGGAGTAATGTCCATGTAAAAAAATATTTTTGATGCAGTACTGCTTGAAGGATGTCGACAAGTGTTATAGAGGTTTCCAACATGGTGAAATGTTGGTTTCTAGAAAACCCCATGAAACCATCTGTATTTCCTACATGTAGTCTTCCCCACCTTAGTTTTACCCACTCGATCACAAATCTATTTTCTTTAAAGACACCAATAGTACATGTATCTACCCTGAAAAATAAATTCCCACAGTTTCCATAGAGGAAGGTGCTATGATACCACTTGTTAGGTACTAGATCTATTATATTAAGTAAAATCCATAAAATATTGTAGTAAATACCAGCTAAACTATAAAATGTAGAGATCCACAACCAAAATGATACCTTTATTGATAGAAAGAAATGTTCACTTGCATCTTCGAGGAGGAAACCTCCAACATAACAAAACTCTATTACATTAATTCTCAAGGAAAATATTTATCATTCCTCCTACTCTTATTTATACTAATTCTATGTTCTAAAGAACATTCTAGAGGAATATATTTCTAGAAGCAGAAGCTTCTATTACGTAATATTACATTGAATTGTTCATATTTATTAAATAGGCCTTATTAACTAATGTCAACCTTTATTACAAGAAAACTATATTATTCTACCTATGCGAGGGGTTAGGTAGGTTAGGTCCCTAACAAAGGAGGAAGAATTGAAACAAATAGAACACCTCCTATCACTATTGAAACAGATTTAGAATTGAAAGAAATGGATGAGGACACGTTCCTTTCAAACTACATGAAAAATACATATCCCAACACTGTCCAAATCATAGAACACCTTGATAACAAATAAGATTAAATCCTAAACTACATGTAAAATTTATATTTGAGATTTGTACCTATTCAGGACTATAGTGACAATGAAGATGATAAATAACAAGTAAGGAAATGAACAACAAATCATACCTCCTAGAAATATTTATTCAATGCTAAAATAGAACAACCATTTGTTCAAACAATAGAGATCCTCCCTGACAAGACCGTGACATACAATAGAAAATTCACCCCTTTCCAAGAAAAATAATTGTTGGATATTCTTAGAATTCATAGTTTTCCCTTTGTCCAGGCATAGAACAAAACAAGGAAGAAAACCATAGGATTTATACGTTTTGAGTTGGTTTATGTAAAGGTAGTTATGAGCCTAATTGAATTTGAAATAAAAAAACTCAAAAAAATTCTAGTGTTAGGGATTAACATATCTTAAGCACAAATATAAATATTAGATCATCTCAATACCCTAGAATAGTTAAGGAAGAATGATTTATTTCATACAGAGGTTGATCAGCTATAGAGATTCAAATGGCATGATAAATTCATAATAAATAAGAAATTAAAGGAAGGATATTGGGCCATATAATCCCTTGGTACAAGGAAGAAGAGCTTAACAATAGTTTATGGGTGAGGGATGAAGGAACTAAGATTGAATATATACTTAGATACCATGCTAGGATGAAGTGATCTCTATAATTAGCAGGGATGATTTTAAGGATGGAAATTTATTTTAAAATGTAGAAAGAGATTTTACCCTTCACTGCCACATCATTTCTGTCAAAAAGCCTTTCCAATGGAACTAGTCCCTTTGGGATGTGTTTGCTGGGTAGCTGGACAATGTGATGATCAACAATTTTCTTCAAGAAAACATCAGGATGGGGCTCAGGGATGATTTCAAGGATGGAAATTTATTTTAAAATGTAGAAACCTTGGCGAATCTTACTAAACCTTCATATGTCAACTATAAATGTTTGGCAATATTTTTGTAAAAATATTCAAATTTCTGAGTATTTTATATAGTTTTTATAAAATTCTGGCGATTTTTAAGGTAAAATAATTTTGTTTTATAGAATTTGGGCGAATCATTTTTAAAATAGCGAATCTCGTTTTTGGAAAAAACATGGAAAGTTAGCCCATGAGCGAAATTTATCCCCTAAAATCATCTCTAAAATTTAGTATAATTCCTAGAGAGATACAACATGAGGATATATTGCACTATTAAAAACCATGAGGAATTATGGGAATATGGTGAAACAATTCTTCCAAAGAAGACGGGAAGTGTTATCTTCCCCCCTAAAAAGAGTAGAACCTTATTCCCCACAGGACCTAAAAGCTTCCATGTGCAAGTCAAATTTGTATGTGGATACCCTTAGGAGAGTGAACTTGCATTGGATTAGGATCAATTTTATATGTTATTTCTCTCACACCCTACTCCATAGACATCAATGTAGGGGATAATCATTCAAATGACATTACACACATAATGGAATATGTATTTAGAGACATATGAAAGGAGAAATGACCCAAGGATTATGGGTGATCATAGTAGTGTTTTAGATCCTTTTGTATGTTGCAGATGGTTGTGAAACCCTCTAATTGGGGGGATATATGATGGGCCCTTAGAGTACCCTCCATGACCATCCTTTTCCCTATACATATCACTATTTATTTTACTTATTTAATTCACATCTTCCTAAATATTCTTTCTTAATGGACAGATTAAACAATGTTGATACATGTTATTTAAAGTGAATATGATTGTATTATTTCCTAAAATTATGGTGAAAATATGATGTATTGAGTATTTTTAGTTGATTATGTGGTTTGAAAGATAATTCACTAATGATATCTGGTAAGAAAAAGGTTCATTGTTTGATTAGCTAAGGATGTTGGAGTCCATACCATGACCATGCATAAAAGGGGGCCTCCTTAACCTTCCCCTTTGAACTCCAAACATTCCAATTGAGGGTACAAGAAGCAAGGAATTCTAGGGATATTTTCTTCCTTAGTTATGGAGAAGAGTACACGAGATTATAGAGATTATAGCACTAAGGAACAACAATCATATTCTAGAGAAGCTCAATTCCTTCAAATCTACCCATTGTTTGGAAGAAAATTAGTTCAGAAGTAGAATAATAAATCTACAATGCTCAGTTGCACATGGGTAATTGGATTAAGGTAGACAACTTCCAAACAATCAAGGATATGATCGATTGATGTAGTCAGATCCTATTAGGAGTAGCCCCAATTTTTATATGGGATAGCATAACAGAGTTAGGATACATGAATTTTCATTTCTAATTTATATTTTTTTGTAGTTGTATGGTTGGAGTTTCATTTGGATCAATGTTATCATCATTCTATTGTATGATTTTTTTCGTATTTTAAAAAGAGAGATATGAGCATAGTTTGATTTTTATAGTGATGATTTTATAGGAATATACACTCTCTTAGGTAAGGTCCCACTCAAGGAGAGACTATAAAACCATCCCTCTACTATTTAAGGAAAATAAATAAGTTTGGAGAGACCATTTTCAGTTGTACCTTCCACCACTATGTTATAATTTTGAGTGATATATTTATTTTATGATACACCAGATATTGAGATAATTCAACCTTTTCCTTTTGTCCATCTAAGAGAGGATATTTTTAGATGATAAAACACCACCAATTTTATCGACCTCACCATTTTCCATCTTCCTCTATTAGTATAGTATCATTAACTTTGAAAGATGTAGGGTTTTGTTCCAAGGCTATGAATCAAACCCAATCACCGTATACATTCTCTTAGTTCGAATTGTAATTTATAGAAATGGAATTTTATCCTTTATTGATACTGGCCAAAATGGAAATGATCTATGAAAGGGAGAAAATTAGGTGACCCGACCATCTCAAAGAGTGGTTGGTATCAAAATGAGCACAAGGAATTGCTAATGTATTTCTAGACCAAGACCAACCCATGGAATATCGAACAATTTTTATTATTCAAGATTCGAAGACAAACCAAGTTAATGATTCAATGCTTAAATTATCCTCAAGAGGAAGATCATTTATTTCAGAAGCATTCCCTCCCTTGAAGAAATGACTAAATTGGTATTGAATTTGACAATGTTCTGACATCATTTTTTTTGATTGGTTGTTTAATACATCTATAGATTAAAAAAAGGAAACCTCTAATCTGGTAGAGAGGAGTACATATGCTATGGATTTTATTGTGATCTCTTTTTATTCTATCTAAAATGATATTTTTACAATGTTTATCCAGAGACTTCTCTAGTGGTATTTTCATAACCTATTACTATTTGACTGATATCTAACCATACTATGGTTTTATTCATCTCCCTTTGGTATTTAGAGCCACACTTAATGTTTCCTCGTTTCTGACCCTTTTCTATGGTCGGTTGAGTGGGTCAGTTTCCTTCCCCCTTTCCCCTCAAAGACTGAGAAGGGACGCTTGGATATCCCTCATATTTGTTCCCCTCAAAGAATTTCAATACTAGACATCCTATTTTCTTCTCTCAAAACGTACTTATCTTTCAATACATTACAACCATTTTTCTTCCCTCTCCGATTGGTATTTACGCTAAAAATCCTCAAATTTGATGATTTATGTTTTCAAATCCTCTCCATTACTGGGGCCTTCCTATTATTCATAGGGACAAGTTGATTATAAATCTCAACTTTGGTAATTTATTCTTATAAAAAGGCATTATCTATCCTTCTTTTGAACATCGTTAATACACTCTTCTATGATTTGGTTCACTTCTGAATTGTTATCCTAGATTGATAAATTTGTTTGAAATTTGATTGAAGTAAAATCATGTCCTTTTACTTCTTCATTGCTACTAGGATAATTTAGATACTCTATATGCTCAAGTTTTTAATTACTTTGAATAGTATTGAAGAAATATTTTGTGTTCTTTTATCACTCTACAATTTATTGCATTCTTTCTCATATTTGAGTGTATTTTTCTTTGTACAATTGGAAGTTTTTTAATTGGGTTCGATGCCTCACTTTAGATATCAACATTATAAGTACATTCATTTAGATACATTCTTAAACTAATCACCCTAGATTGTAACTTAACCTCCATAATTTGTGAATAGAAGCCATTATTTTTCCAAAATCCCTTATATAATTAATAGCCCTTTTGATGGAATCCATCCATTAGAATATCCAGCCCACTTGACCTCAGGGTCTTGGGAGAAAATTACAAACTCTATGAACTAGTGGAGATTATCAGGTAGGAGATTGGAAAATCGTATTCTATGATCCAATGCCTTAAATTTTATAAAAAGTCAGTGAATATGGTCCACTTCGAGGGGGAACCCCCCTTTAAAATATATCCAATTCATAATAAAAACTGAGATTACATATGATGATACTATTAATAGGTCTCCTTGGTATATATATAGGAGACAAAGGGTACAATTATAATGTGAGGGTAAAATGAAGGGTTTTAACATACATACAAATATAACACTAGAAATGTAGTAATTCAATATCTAGGTCTTAATAAGGGGTTTTCTACATAACATAGGGATTTGTCTAAGGATTAGCATGCCCTACCCTTAAAACAAGTATTTTCCTCAACACTTGACTAACCATGGGTGTTTTAGCATCAATAACTCATATTGCCATGTCAGCTCTTCTACTTGTAAGTTTTTCTATTTGACGAGGTACTTTGTAATTCCTTGATTTCTCAAATTCTTAATCCTTGTTTCAAGGATTGTTTCTAGTTACAATATGATTTTCCCTTC
This sequence comes from Picea abies, assembly GCA_900067695.1. Lineage (NCBI taxonomy): Eukaryota > Viridiplantae > Streptophyta > Pinopsida > Pinales > Pinaceae > Picea > Picea abies. Next base: position 14,155 of record CBVK0100184276.1, read on the forward strand.
TTCATTAATGTTTAGTAAAATATTTTGAACTAGGATCTTGTTACCAATTACCTTCTTTAAGAAAGAAACACGGAAGACTAGATGTACACCTGAATATGGAGGCAACTCCAAATTGTAATCCATACTTCCAACCCTTTGAAAATCCTTATAGGGTCCATAATATTTGGGTGCTAATTTATTCTCCTTTCTTTGTTTCTTGAGTGACATTTTTTTATATGGTTGTAGCCTCAGAAATTCCCAATCCCCCATTTAAAATTCTATTTCAGCTTGATGTTTATTAGTTTGTTGTTTCATCCTATTTTGTTCCATAACCAAGATATCATTTAATAGTTTAATAACCTATTGTTGTTTCCCTATATTCTCCTCCAATTATTGAACCTTTTTATTCCCTTTCAAGAGTGATGTGATGGATGAAGGATGATATCCATCACATCATCTATTGACATCATCATCTATACTGCCACATCATCTGATGATGTCATCATCCATACTGCCACATCATCTAATAAACTCATCATCTATACTACCACATCATCTTCTAATGTCATCATCTGTAATGCCAGATCATCTATTGACATAATCATCTGTACTACCATGTCATCATCCATACTTCAATGTCATCTACTAATGCCATCTTTCGTACTTCCATGTTATATGCTGACATCGTCGTCCATACGACCACGTCATATGTTGACGTCATCGTCCATACTACCATGTCATATGACGCATTGGCGTCCATACTTCCACGTCATCATTATAATGTCAGCATTGTATTGTTATGTCATCTTGTACAGTCTACCACATCATTCATACAGATGACATGTGGCATTCCCTTGTTCTACCATGTCAGAAAGCTAACATCAACACTGTATGGATTTCACGAGTTTCCCTATTTTATGAAAATTTCAGATGGCCATATCTTTTTCACCGTAACTCTGTTTGATTATCTATTTGCGTCATTGGAAATATCTCGTCAAGCTCTTTGATATGGTGAATTTTTGTCAAATTTTAGGCATTTTATTTTTATGCTATTTTTGAGCCCCATGGATCAATTACTCAAAATATGTCACCCCTATCAATTAAATCAAATATTGTATGCATTCTTATAGTCATCAAGATGAATTTATAATTCTTCTTGAGTTGTCTCTTTTTCGGTAGTTGGCCTTCTTCCTATAGCTGGATTCCTTTCTAATATGATTCATCGGTTGGTTCCCTCATAGGTGCTTGCACCACCTTATTTTATTTTTTCGAATGGAGATCTGGATGGACTGTCCAACAAGTGGCTTTTTTATGTCCACCCCTGTTGCAACGGGTGCAATGGTTGTTCTTGATCCATATTTTCATACCCTTCTTTTTCTTCCCACGTGGAGAAGTGTCTTCATGTCTTGGCTTCTTCCTAGTTTCCATAACCTTCTTGTACAAGGCCATTATTTTCTAATACTTGGAAACAAAATGGTTATTCATACCACAAAACATACATGCCTTTCTATGCCATAAACTTTACTGATCATTGTCAATTTCCTGATAATTAAAATGAACGTTTGAATAATGATACTTTGTATACCTTGTTTGGTTGTCTCTAGTGCAGGCCTGGGGTAGAGAACTTTCCTTATATCTTTCCTCAAAATTCTCACCTACCTTTGGAGATGACTCATAATCATGATCATCAAAACGGGATGATGTGCTCTCATCCTGCATTCATTCATCACTTGAGGAATCTCTTTCTTTTGCTACTTTGGATATCCTTTCATCAACGACCTTGCAGAATTCTCCATCATCCTCTCTAACATAGCCCAATCCTTCCTATCATGGTAGTTCCACCACTTCGATGGGCTTCAAAATTCCTTGGACATTGGCTCCAAGTCCTCTTCGTTTGTACCCCATATTCTTCATTAGATTCAAGCTAATGCCTATAGTGTGCTTTTCAAAAGCACCAAAATCGTCATCATAATGAGAAGACCATGAAACTAAAGAAGTATTGTTTACCTTATTTCCAATCTTGGATTAGGTGTGGGGGATGGATTTGATAATCCTTCATCACTCTACAAATTTTTCAGAGCCTCTTCCATGGCTTGTAATTAAAGTCACAATCTTTGATTCTCTTCTTCTACATCTCTCAACATCTTCCTCAACTCAACATTCCATTCTTTAATTCTCCATTTGATTTCCTCAAGCTCACGAAACCATGTATTCTTAGATATTTTTCCCATATTTTATTCAACACCTACAATTCATGTCAATCCTTCTCTAATACCATTTTATTTGAATCTGGGGGTGACACGCATACCAATATTTACTTGGTTCTAGGCCACTTGATAAGTTCATATTTAAGATCGTTTTAATTGAACTTCGTTGCATTAAAGGTGAAATTGAAGTGCTTATGAAAAATTGAATCCAAATTGAATATAGCTTGGTGAAATATGTTGTTTGTCTCATAATCCATTGATTAATGCATTTAATAAAACATAATTGTGAAATAAAGCATGCATAAGGAAACATGAGATGAAATAACAACACATGACAAGAGATCACCATTGTTAACAAAGTGCACCAGTATGTCTACGTCTCTGGATACGCTAGAATACAAATCACTTCATTGCTTCTCCCAATGCGAGGTTGGTTCTCCTATATATAAAAGGGCTACATCCTATCCCAAATGAAGGGGCAACCAGGATCTCCCAATGTGGGGTGTAATTCTACTAATGTAGGGGCTCACATACTCTCGCAATAAGGGGCTCAATAAGGGGCTCAACTCTCCCAATTAAGGTGATTACAAATTACAAACATTATTTCTTCATTCTCTCAAATAACTCTCTCCAGAAGAGTCTCAAAGGGCCTCTCAAAAGCCTCCTTTCAATCTATCCCAATAAAGGGGTTTAAATAATTTTTCCTAGCTTCATAATCCAAAAAGACAAGATCCATGATTTAGGATCTAGTACCTACCCAAGGAAAAAAATGAGAAAGACCCTTAACTTCCTCCTTGAGACTAG
>CBVK0100184277.1:4961-20526 GCA_900067695.1 Picea abies
AAATTAAAAAAAGACGCAAAACTTTGGCGAAGAATATTTGTATAAAAAAAGTGATGATGATTTTGTGGATGTATATGCACAATAGTTCTAGAGCTATCTAGTTTCTTCAGATCATGTTCTATGTCTACTCACAACTTTGTTACAAATGTTGCTTGGGTTGTGAAAAAGATCCTTTCTATACCATCCCTTTTCTTTGTTATATTTTTGAAGAGCTATCCATAACAGTTCTTAATGTCACATGTAGGGTGAAAGGAGGTGGAATACGAAATAGGGTGTCAAGGAATATACTGAGGAAACATGAGGAACCGAGCGTCAAATTACATGCCTCTGATTTTTTGACTGGAAAAATGTGTAACAGTAAACAGGGCGTGAGGGTGGGGCATGATGACCAACATGTATATCCTAGACCCCAGGAAGCCAAGGGAGAAATCTTGAACCCGTGAGACTAGCACCCACAATAGACAAAGTGGGTAATTATGGAATAAGGTAGAATCATGACCATAATTGTGAAACTGTTAGTCTGCCAACCCACACGCCAAGGAATTTTCAAAAAGACCACTAAGCAGAGTAATTAGAAAACAAAAGGGATAATAGAAAATGGAAAAAGTAGAAATGGGGAGGGCAAAAAGGCCCATTGCTGCCAATTCATCGTTTTCTAGTCTAATATTATATGCCCCCACCTCGTTTGTATATTTAATTTACCATCACATTTGGTACACATTTTCAAAAATTGTACCACAAAACCCTCTTATGTTGCACAAAACAATTCATCTTAATGTCCAACCAACCTATTTCTTCCAATGTAGCAACGTTGAATATACAATGGAAATGAACGCAAGTTAGTATGAAGACAGACATGCAAAATAAAGAGAAAAAATTCTATTTATTCCAATGTAACATCAAGATGAATATGATTCACATGAGAATACACAAAAATATACGTAGTATATACATACAGGTAAACCCAAAAAATTATATTTGAAGGAAGAAAAGAAAAAAAAAGGGGGTGCAAAGCAGCAGGACAATCACAATAAATATACAGACAGTAAATGAAATACTGAACATTGGAATATGAAATAAGAGTGCAGGTATCCACCTATGTAACTCCTCGTCTACATTCCCACCAAAGATTCCATCGTCCTCTCCAACCATTATGTTTGTTTAAACATAAAAATACAGTGTACATGAAGGAGGTTTGTATGCAAGAAGACATGTAATGAAGATAAGTTATTATGTAGGAAGGTATGCAACATCTACATACAATAAAATAGGTGAACACATATACAAACAATAAATGAAATAAAAAACAACGTAATATGAAAGAATGTACCTTTCTATGTCCTCTTCAACCGATGCAGTCAAGACTCCATCATTTTCTCCATCTATTCTGTTTGTTTGAATGTGGGAATGCAGAAAATACAATAATCATGAAAGGAAGATGGTATGCATAGGATAACAAGTAATATGTACATACAGTAAATGATAATCAATGAATAGAATAAAATATAGGTAGAAACATGAACCTTTGCACTTCTCCATCCATAGTTGTAAATATGTAATTTTTTCCCCACCCAAAATATATTACAAGCCACAAAATATTACAAAATTACATGGTCGTAGTTAAACTCTTTTTGTTTTTCCATGGAAAAGTATCCAAATATGCTTCCACCCATGGAAATACATGCTCTTTATCCCCTACGAATACCATTGCGCCCATGATACAAGATTTTGGTTTTCCGTGGAAAACTACCCAGATATGCTTCCAGACATGGAAATATAATTTTGTACTATATTTGTTGTACATATCATTTCTCAATTACAATATAAATTGTATCATGGGAACACCAGTCTGTGTAGAGGATAAAGAATGTGCATTTTCATATGGTCACATTTCACCATACAAGGTTTATAAGTGCATATTTCATATGTTTTATTTTAATGAAAAAAGAATGGATATTGCAATTTCACATGTCCTTCTAGAACTATTTTTCATGCAACTAATTTATATCATGTCAACACTGAAGCACCAACAAAATATCATAGTAGAACATATATCGACCTCTCTAGATAGGGAAAATAACACAACAACATGTCCACTCGTGGGATGCAAGGGTTGAACACCGTAAAGTGCCAAAAAAATAATAATAGTACAAAAACAAAAAATAGATACAACTGTCGGTGTAGGAACCCAACCTTGAAAAGTCGAAGAAAACAAAATAAAATAGCAAGCACCAAACTTGTGAGAAAGCACGAATAGGCCCAACTATAGCCCCAGGTCCCCAAATCATAAACTTGAGCCAAACAAACACAACCAACAACCAACGAACCAACAAACTAGTGAACAAGCAACAACCACCAAGCTAGTAAACAACATATGTATCTCCAATGATTATGAAACTCTAGCCGAAGCACGTAAGAAGCCATAAACATATGATAAGTGTTCTTGTAGAAATAATCAAACATTCTTACCTGGAAACTGAAAATACTTAACAAAAAAGAAGGAATAGAAAATGAAACTATGGCATGGAAACTTACTCTGAAACGATGAAAGGCAGAAGCCCAGGTCAAATTGTGAACCAAACAACAACAAGAAGCAACAACCGAAGAACCAATGAAGAAGAAGCACTCACCGAACCAATAAACAATGTATGTAGCTTGAACGATGATGGAATTGCATTGGAAGGGTAGAAGAAGGATGAAACAAACAATGCCTATTCAACTAGCCATGGACAACAATATTGTCCAAAATCACTGCAACATTGTATGGAAAATTTCGAGGAAAATGTACTCTGAGAAGCGCATTTAGATAAACATTTAATTCTCTCAGGATGTCTAAGGGCCTTGCAGTATGCAAAAATTTAAGTTGTCAGGCCTGTTGGAGGACCACATGTCATGTAAACATTTAATATGTCATGCCTATTCAACCACCTCAAAAAAAGTGTCAATACATTTCAATACAAATACATTCAGCAGGGACTAATAATAGTAGCACAGATAAAAAAATAAATCACAATACAAGGTTATAAACTTTAGAGTTATCAATCACTATAAATCTTGGATATCTAAACATTTCAATATGATTAGTACAAATAAAAAAAACACCATATATGATCTAAGACAATGCTACCAAAAAATGCTAAGAGAAATATTCAAACTAATTCTAGCATTAATCAACCTTCGAGCAATGCATAAGAAAATATATGATTCAAAAAGACTGTATACATTAAAATACTTTGGATATGCCAACATATATAACATTGGGAATAGAGATGTCAGAAATAAGACCTCCAATCTGTTATCCAATAAAATCATGACATATATGGTGCTTTTTATTATATAAAAATCATTGTTTTTAGTTCCCTAGTTCCAACAATAGATATTATGGAAATATATGTGGTCAAAGGACAAACTAATACGAAGTCAAAAAATTATCGATCACTATAGTCCCTCTATGCCTATGACAGGGACTAATAAGAGAATGAAGCATTGTAATATGAAGCCTCATCCTTAGTAAAATAAGTGACTGAAGAATTGGAATTTATGGTGACAAATTTGGAAGAAAAATAATGTGAATTGAAAATACAATAGAAAATAAGATTGAACTCATAAATATGGTAAATAAAATGTAGGTAGAATTTTTTTAGGATAATATCATGTCAAACATGGAAATAAATCATGGTCTGAAAGGGATGGTGCGAAAAGAGAATCTCATCAAAATTATGAAAGACATGAAGTGAGATCGGAAGAGCGGTTCAGCAGGAATGCCGAGACCGATCTCAATATTGTCCAAAATCACTGCAACATTGTATGGAAAATTTCGAGGAAAATGTACTCTGAGAAGTGTATTTAGATACACATTTAATGCTCTCAGGATGTCTAAGGGCCTCACAGTATGCAAACATTTAAGTTGTTAGGCCTGTTGGAGGACCACACGTCATGTAAACATTTAATATGTCATGCCTATTCAACCACCTCAAAAAAAGTGTCAATACATTTCAATACAAATACATTCAGCAGGGACTAATAATAGTAGCACAGATAAAAAAATAAATCACAATACAGAGTTATAAACTTTGGAGTTATCAATCACTATAAATCTTGGATATCTAAACATTTCAATATGATTAGTACAAATAAAAAAACACCATATATGATCTAAGACAATGCTACCAAAAAATGCTAAGAGAAATATTCAAACTAATTCTAGCATTAATCAACCTTCGAGCAATGCATAAGAAAATATATGATTCAAAAAGACCGTATACATTAAAATACTTTGGATATGCCAACATATATAACATTGGGAATAGAGATGTCAGAAATAAGACCTCCAATCTGTTATCCAATAAAATCATGACATATATGGTGCTTTTTATTATATAAAAATCATTGTTTTTAGTTCCCTAGTTCCAACAATAGATATTATGGAAATATATGTGGTCAAAGGACAAACTAATACGAAGTCAACAAATTATCGATCACTATAGTCCCTCTATGCCTATGACAGGGACTAATAAGAGAATGAAGCATTGTAATATGAAGCCTCATCCTTAGTAAAATAAGTGAATGAAGAATTGGAATTTATGGTGACAAATTTGGAAGAAAAATAATGTGAATTGAAAATACAATAGAAAATAAGATTGAACTCATAAATATGGTAAATAAAATGTAGGTATAATTTTTTTAGGATAATATCATGTCAAACATGGAAATAAATCATGGTCTGAAAGGGATGGTGCGAAAAGAGAATCTCATCAAAATTATCAAAGACATGAATGATGACCCTATGAAGGAGATAACAAGACTCCTTATCCAAAATTCTCTTCATAGATAATAAATTCACCATCATATGAGGATTGACACATCTCCTCAATAATATATTATGACGATATTCTTCTTGTTGTTCCCATTCTTATGTAGAGTTTGATTCATTATCCTTCAATTCAAACTCTATTTTATCTAGTTCCTTCTCCCTTGGTAGGATTGGCACATATCCTCAATAATATATTATGAGTATCTTCTTCTTCTTCTTCCCATTATTCTGTAGAGTTTGATTCATTATCCTTCAATTCCACTCTATTTTATCTAGTTCTTTCACCCTTGGTAGGAATTCATGTTTTTTAAAAAAAATGATTTCTCCAAATTCTACATCTTAGCTATATACTACCTTCTCAGTTTCTAGGTTCTAAAGTTGATTACCATTCAGATCATATTTATAACCAAGAAATATACACTTTTTTATGTTTTTATCCATCTTAATCATGTTTTTCTTTGAAAAATATACATAGGCATCACAACCAAATACCTCGATATTTACAGGAGAGGGTTTCTGACCATTCCATACTTTCTGTGTAGTCTTTTAATATAGTGCTCGTGAGGGTGATCAATTGACCAAGTAACATGTAGTACCCATTGCCTCTACTAATAATTCTTGTCATAAGATGACACCATTGACCATACTCCTTTATTTTTCCATCACGATCATGTTCATCCTTTTTGTAACTCCATTCCAATGAGGTTCTTAATGAGTAGTATTATTCCTTTCTATATACCACACTTCTTACAAAATTATTTGAATTCATTACAGATAATTCTCCACCATTATCCATCCTTGAAACCTTAATCGTCTTATTTTTCTAATTTTTCCTAAGAGCCTCAATCTCTTTAAATTAGTTAATGAATTCAGATTTATTCATGAGGAAATAATCCATGTATTCCTCTAGAATTAATCAATAAATGATATGTTTTACACTAATTTACTTAGTGTTGGAACCGACACATGTCCAAACACATCAGTATGCACCAACTGTACCATTTCCTCTACCCTTGTATAACCATAGCTGAATCTTACACGATTATGCTTACCCTATAAGAAATTCTCACAAAAAATAAAAATCAAGAGAAAAATTGGAGATACCTTCGACCATGCCTTTACCATGTAGTACTCAAAGGTCCTTTTCATTTATATGCCCTATTCTTTGATGCCACATCATAAAATTTTCTCCAAGGACTATATATGATTTTGATTCTTCAGCTCCAATATTAGGAACAATCGAACTATGGCACCCATCACTAATAGTTCTTCTAGGTATCTTATATATAGTTCCAATCAGAACTCCCTACAACAAATCCATATCACATTGAACCACTCTACAATTTTCCTTTTACGAGATTGTTTTTACACCTGCATTGTCCATCTTTCATACAACAATCAAATTCTTGGCCAATCTTGGGATGTGAAAAACACCAGCGAAGTGTTCTAATCCTACCATCTATGGGATTCAACCTGAATTTTCCTTTCCCTATCATTTTTGTTGTCCATTCATTTCCAAGAAAAGCATCCCCGCAACCATACCTTTCATATTTATGAAACCACTCTGTATGAATATTCAAATAAAATGATGCACTTGAGTCAACGAACCTTGCCTTGGGATCTACATGTGTCCTTGAAGAATCCAAGTACACATCCCATCATTGATTTGTAGAGTTTTTTTATTCTGTAGAAAGGTCATCATCAGATCCCTTCCCTCCCTCAATACTTTTGGATCTAATTTGCTTCTTGTAATTCCCTTCCTTTCCACATCTCCAACATACCTTTATGGAGTCTCCTAGAGATTTATATCTCCTTATTGAGGACTTATTTTTATTTTTTTCCTAGGGGTGACCACTTAAAAATAAGGCATTTGTGCTATGTCTTTCCATTTTTTGCTTCCTCATATCCTTCCACAAAAAGGATGAGACCACATCATAGAAACTTAAAATAGTTGCATTACTACCTATATTGACGACACGCATACTATCCCCCAAGTCTAGTAAAGCACACAATAAATTGATACACTTATATTCATCATAAATATTGATATCAATAGATAGTAACTGACTTACCACAATATTGAATTCATTCATATGCTCTGTCACCGATCCTCGAAACTTCATCCTCGAGTTGTATAGCTTTTTTCACAAGAAAATATTGTTTACGAGGGACTTGGATAGGTACAAATCCTCTATATTACTCCATAATGCCTTTTCTATAGCTTCCCTTGACAAATTCAGTCATACTTAATCTTAGAGGCTCAACGAGTTTTTGCTCATTTTCTTTCGATCCAACTTTTACAAGTCTTCTATTGACATTCATGTAGGTGCACTACTTGGACCTACAACGACCCATTGATCTTTGTCTACCAAAAAATATTCCATCTTGAGCTTCCATATCTCAAAAAATTTTCCATTAAATTTTTCGATCCCTATTTTTGAACTTCTCACCATTTCTTTTCACCACAAGAATCAATACTATATATCTCCCACTATAACATGACATGTCATACACTCAAGCCAAACAATTTTCTAGAAAGGTGTTCCCATGAATCCAATAACTACTTTGGTACAAAATCCAATTTTTAAACATTTAACAGTAATGCAATGCACACACACATTCTGAAAATACAGAAAAGAACACAATTGGAATCACACGTAAACACAAATATTAACTTTGGAAACCCAAACAGGGAATGCCAATAACCTATTTAGAGTTGCAACTCTAAATCTTATTCATCATCATCAAACTTCATTGTTTAAAATACAATATATATAGGATACTGTGTCATCCAAAACCCCTAATGCATCGACACATATTAGACTACAACCTAACCCACAAATATAGGAATTTTTTTTTTTTTCTAAGTTGGTTCTTCATTTATGATTTTCCTAGATTAACTTCTAGGAAGAAAACATTCTTAAAATAACATTCGTAATACATGAATCCAATTATGAGTTTATTGGTATTCCTTTTGGTATTATCAATTCACCATCTACATTTCAAACCTTCTTGAAGTGTATAAAAAATTTGCATTGGCTTTTTTTTATGAACTACTATATTACAAAATATATTCATAATATAACATACAACATGCTAACATTGTGTTATAACTCTTGGAGGAGAAAAAATGTATGTAAATCCTTGGAAATGTTTCTTTAGAGTTAAAGAAGTGGAATACTGGGTGATATTTTATATATGAGGGCTTCAAGGTGGACCATAACAAAATTCAACCTATGATGGAATGGTAGATTCCATAAACATTACATAATATCAAGGGATTCTTAGGATTTATGGCCTACTTCTAAATATTTCCATGAACGATGGTCAAATAGGAACACCTCTAACATCATTATTAAAAGAGATATTTCCTTAAACTTGATAAGAAACCCAATATTCTAAGAAACATTAGAACGCCATATGAAGAACTATCTTCTTAACTATATTAAACTTCATAAAAACATCTATTATCTAATGTGCGGCCTCAGAGCATGGCATTTGTGGTATTTTACTGCAATAAGGAAGGCCCTTTTCCTTTGGAAGATACCAACATAAATGAAATAACTTACTCAAAACCATTTGTGAGAATGAAATATTGACCACACTACATGCAATTAAGAAATGTCACCCTTACCTAATATGAATATACTTCAAGGAAAAAAAATATCATCATATTTTGAATTACTTCTTATCACAATGACTATATTCAAAAGAACAACAAAAATGAGTGACAAAGATGCAATATTATGGCTTTAGAATTGTCTACAAAAGAGGGAAATAAAATTTATTAATCAATGTACTTTACACAAAATAATAGGATGTTGAGGCCTTGCCTAATGATATTTACATTTCACAATGTGATTAGGTGAAAGCTACAAGGATATAATGGAAGAAATACCATAATACATGGTAGGTCATTCAACAACTACAAGAGGAAAATTGTGGATTAGTGAATTTTATCTAGGGAAGATGATTTGCATTGGTCTAACAATCAACTATATTTATGTAGTTTAATTCCATGGTCAAATAAAAGGTAATTTTATAACTAAAAACTTCTCCTATAGTTGGTCACTTAATATTTCTATAAACATAACCCAAAAACAAGAAACATGTTTCTATAAAGGTCTTAATATTGATATTCAGGATTTTTTTGGTGAATGTTTAGTTTTCCAACAAAACAATAGAGGGACAATGAAGATCCTATGTGCTAGATAATCATTAATAAAAGCATGAGAACTCTTGGAAAAGGTGTTAATGGATTTTCTAATAGGTCTAAAAATGTCAAAAGGGAAGCATGCAATCATGTTCATGTTGGATTTAGTTGCAAGATCTGGCCATTTTTTCTCATTTTCTTATCATTTCAATGAATGCATATTAGTTCCAATATTCATTGAAATAATTTAGAAGCTACATGGAGACCCAAGATTGTTTTTAAGTCATAGAGTTCAAAATTTCACTAGTAATTTTGGGTTGACTTATTTTCTTATTTGTGTAAACAATTGGCCCATAGATCCTCTTCCCATCCACAATATGATGGAAAACTAGTAATGTGAATAAATGGATAAAATTTTAATATGATAAGAAATCATGATGGATTAAGGGGTTACCTTCACCAAAATGTCAATACAACACTTCCTTCAATATTTAATCGAAGATGTCATGATTTATGAAACTCCATGGGCATCATCCTTCATCCATCACATCACCTTTATAAGGTAACCTAGGATTCAATCATTGGAATATTATTTCAAGCAACAAAAAGAAGTTTTCCAACTATCTAAGGACAACTTTATATAACACAAAGCAAGATCAAATAAACAGAAAGTAAATATAAAAGTGAAAGGCACTTTTATGTGGGGATTCAACATTTATGAGGTTGGCACCAGACAAATAAATTCTTTATAAGTAACAAAATAAGCATAATGAGTTAGAAAGAAACTACTATGGCCTCTAAAAGGTGTTGCATGGGATTGGTAGTAAGGCTTATAGATTGAAGTTTCTTTATCTTTTGTATCTAAAATCCAATCTTCCATTTTTTTTTTGAAGGTAATTGATGAAAAGAATCCCAAGCCAACCTATTTCTCCAATGTTGGATGATGAGAAAAATATCATATTAGAACTTAAAATGGTCAATGAAACGAAAATAAGGAAACTATGGAATCGAGAAATCTTCAAGTAGTTAATCAAGTAGAAGAACTTTCTAGTAGAAAATATCACTTTGGAAAATCACCTTTTCACAAAAAAACATCCACACTTGATTAGAAAATATGGAGATGATTCTTTAAAGTTACCTAACATGTTGATCCCCATATCGTTCACTTATTGTCTTCATCTGAGTTATGGTTATCTCAACATATTTGTATTTCATTATATCCATCATTATGTAAGTTTTAAACCTTTTAAAGTAATGCATTGCACATACAAACTCTTAAAAAAAATAGAGGAACACAATTGGAATCACACATATACACAAATATTTACCCTTGAAACCTAAATTGAAAAAACAAACAATCTATTTAGAGTTGCACCTCTAGTTATTGTTCATCTTAATCAAACTTCATTTTTTAAAATACAATATATAGGATCCAATGGCATCAAAAAACCCTAATCCATTGAATTAATTAGACCACAAACCTCATTCATTAACTATAAATAAAAAACTATGGGATAAGCCACAAATCCTCCCATGCACCACAAAACCTTCAAAAGTGAAAAGAACTAAAAAATAGACTGAAAAAATTCCCCAAAAAACACATACCCAACATTCTCCCACTTTTGTTTTCTTTTCATATAGGTGATCACTTGATTACATAGTCAGCATTTGAAAGAACAAATGGCCATTATTTTTCTACATCATGAGAGTTTCTTGGTTCTCACAAAATTTTCCAATGAAACTACAACATTATTGAAATTTCCCACCTTCATCACCATTAGATATTGATTTGTACGTAATGATGGGTGGAGTGTCCACTCGAAATCTTATACATTTCATAAACTCTCACACATTTGTTTCCATAAATTTTAAGCCACTAGATCCTTCTTTTATTCAACCATGTCTCTCACAAAGTGATACTGAACATCAATATGCTTTGTCTTTGAATGATAAGGTAAGATATTTTCAAAGAATATTTCATTATGAATGTCACAATGTATCCTTATAGTTTGTTGTATTGACCCAATGCCTGAACACAATCTATGTAATTGCATCACTTCCTTTCTTGTATGAGTGGCTTCCACATATTAAACTTTTGTAGTTCAGAATGCCACTATAGGTTGTATTTTTCTCATCCAACCGATTTCTCCTTCAAATAGCTTAAACACATACCCACTTATAGATCTTATTTGATATGGATCTCTAGCATAGTCTGCATCAACAAAACCATGTATGTCCAACACTCTCTCCAATCTCGGTCTACCTTTGTAACATAATCCATAACTAGTAGTGTCACGCAAATACTTGAAAACCCTCTTCATTGATTTCCAATGCTCCTTCCCTAGTTTTGACATATACAAGATCAAAAAACCCATTGCATGTGAAAATTATAGTCTATTATAGACCATTTCATACATAAAAATGCCAACAATACTAGCATATGGAACACACGACATGTCCTTTTCTACTTCATGTGTCTTGAGATAGTGATCTGCAAATAAATTTACACCTATAGGAATAGGAACCCTCACTCCTGCATATTGAACCTTTGCAATATTTTCTCAAAATATTTCCTTTGATTTAACAAAAGCATCGTATTTATTGATCTCCTTTAATTTCCATTCCCAAAATGAAATTTGCAACACTAAGGTTCTTCAATTCCAATTTAGAGGAAAATTCATTTTTCGCATATTGGATAATGTCCTTATTGTTTCCAATTGGAAACATATCATCCACATAAAATACCAAATAAACAATCTGATTGCCGACTAATTTGAAATACATATAGTGATCAACTTCACTCCTTGTCAATCCAAGTCCCAACATGTATGTATGAAAATTTTTATACCACATCCTTGGTGATTTCTTTAACTTATACGGGCCTTTTTTATCTTGCATGCCAACTCTTTATTTCCCTTCACTACAAATCCTTCTCACTACTTGATGTATATTTCTTCATCAAGATCCACATGTAGGAATTTGTTTTTCACATCCATTTGTTCTACTTCAAAATTAAAAATTATAAAAATAGATAGAAATATAATAGAAGTTAACTTGGGAGCATGAGAAAAAATTTCACCAAAGTCAATTCCCTTTAACTAGGAATACCCTTCTGCTATTAATTGAGCTTTGTATTTATCAGTTTTTCCTTCTGCATTCCACTTCTTCTTAAACACCCATTTGTTGACAATGGGATTTCTTTCAGTCGATAATTAAACCAGATCCCAAGTCTCATTATTGTCCAAGGTTACCATTTATTCCATCATGACATTTTTCTATAGTTTTCCATTCTCTAGAACCATTGCCTCCATAATAGTTCTAGAATAATCATCAGTAATAAACAAAGGAAAATTTGAATGGAAATGAGCTGGAGTATAATTGTTCAGTTTCTTTCTTACTCAACCTGATCTACTCAATAATATATTATTAGGATATTCTTCTTATACCTCCCCTTCTTCTGTAGAGTTTGATTCATTATCCTTTAATTCAAACTCTATTTTATCTAGTTATTTCTCCCTTGGTAGGAATTCATGTTTAAAAAAAAAAATGATTTCTCTAAATTCCACATCTTAGCTATATACTACCTTCTTAGTTTATAGGCTCTAAAGTTGATTACCATTTAGACCATCCTTATAGCCAATAAATATACATGTTTTGACATTTTTATCCATCTTACTCATATTTTTGTTTGGAAAATATACATAGGCATCACAACCAAATACCTCGAGATTTAGAAGAGAGGGTTTCTTACCATTCCATACTTTGCATGTAGTCTTGTCATATAGTGCTCATGAGGGTGATCAATTGACCAAGTAACATGCAATACCCGCTGCCTCTACCTAGAATTCCTATCATAAGCCAACACCACTGACCATACTCCTTTATTTTTCCATCACAATCATGTTCATCCTTTTTGTAACTCCATTCTAATGAGGTGTTTATTGAGTAGTATTATTCTTTTCTATATACCACACTTCTTACAAAATTATTTGAATTCATTACAGATAATTCTCCACCATTATCCATCCTTGAAACCTTAATCCTCTTATTTTTTTGATTTTCCCCAAGAGCCTCAATCTCTTTAAATTAGTCAAAGAATTCAGATTTATTCATGAGGTAATAATCCATGTATTCCTCTAGAATTCATCTATAAATTATATGTTTTACACTAATTTACTGAGTGTTGGAACCGACACATATCCAAACACATCACTATGCACCAAATGTACCATTTCCTCTACCCTCATAGAACCATAGCACAATCTTACACGATTATGCTTACCATATAAGGAATGCTCACAAAAATAAAACTCAACAGAAAAATTGGAGATACCTTCAACCATGCCTTTACCATGTAGTACTCAAAATCCCTTTTCATTGATATGCCCTAGTCTTTGATGCCACATCATATCATTTTCTTTGAGGACTATATATGATTTTGATTCTTCAGCTCCAATATCAGGAATAATGGAACTATGGAACCCATTACTAATAATTCTCTTAAGTATATTATATATATTTCCAATCGGAGCTCCCTCAACAAAACCATTTCTCCTTGAACCACTCTACAATTTTCCTTTTAAAACAATGTTTTTACACCTGCCTTTTATATCTTTCGTACAACAATCAAATTCTTGGCCAAGCTTGGGATGTCTAAAACACCATGGAGTATTCTAATCTTACCATCTATGAGATTGAACTTGAATTTTCCTTTTCCTATCATTTTTGTTGTCGATTCATTTCGAAGAAAAACATTACCCCAACCATACCTTTCATATTTAGGAAACCACTCCCTATTAAGATTCATATAAAATGATGCACCTGAGTCGACGAACCATGCCTCGTGATCTACATGTGTCCTTGAAGCATTCAAGTACACATCCCATCCTTGATTTGTAGAGGTTTTTTCTTCTGTAGAAAGGTCATCATCAAATCCCTTCCCTCCCTCAACACTTTTGGATCTAATTTGCTTCTTGTAATTCCCTTCCCTTCCACAAATCCCCTATATTATCCCATAATGCCTTTTCTATATCTTCCCTTGACAAATTCAATAATCCTTAATCTCATAGACTCAACGAGTTTATGCTCATTTTCTTCCAATCCAACTTTTAGAAGTCTTCTGTTGACATTCATGTAGGTGCACTACCTAGACCTACAATGACCCATTGATCTTTGTCTTCCAAAAAAATATTCCATCCTGAGCTTCCATATCTCAAAAATTTTCCCATTAAATTTTTCAATCTCTATTTTTGAACTTCTCACCATTTCTTTTCACCACAAGAATCAATACTATATATCTCCCACTATAACACTGCTTATCACACACACAAGTTAAACAATTTTCCAGAAAGGTGTCCCCATGAATCCAATAACTACTCTGGTACAAAATATAAGTTTTAAACATTTAACAATAATGAAATTCACACATGCATTCATAAAATATAGAAAAGAACACAATTGGAATCACACATAAATAAATAGATTAACTTTGGAAACCCAAAGAGGGAATGCCTATAACCTATTTATATTTGCAACTCTAAATCTTATTCATCATCATCAAACTCCATTCTTTATAATACAATATATATAGGATATTGCCTCATCCAAAACCAATAATCCATTGAAACATATTCGACTACAACCTAACCCACAGATATTGGAAGCATATCATGTTGGTCTCGTCACTAATAAATAAGGTCTTCATTTCACTATGTTTATATTATAAATTTTGCAGAGAGATGGCTCTGAATTACTGGGAACAAGAGAGACAAATTGTAGAGAAACGTAACGGTTATAATTCGTTGATATGGAAAACCACTAAAATAAATCCCTTCTCCCATTCAATAATCATCACACGATTAATATCAACCATTGAACATTTATTTTATAACTTGTCCCAAACTTGCCAAGGATATCATGTAAATGTGTTGAACTGAACTAGATATGGTTTAGGTTCTGGATTTTATTTACGCTGATAGGCGTCCCCCCTATTGGAATTTATGGTTTAATCATGCTTTTAATTACAAATTCCAATCTAATGGCCAACAATTAAAGATGCTCGCATATTCTTTGTCTTAAACTGAAATGGATGAATGACATTTAATGTTCATAAATTCCTTTCATTTCTGAGTGCATTGGTTCACATGTTTAGATTTTCACAGTTACATAATCATATTAAGAAATTAATGGATGAGTATTTGATTGCCACGTTTGATTAATTAGCAAACACTATCATGCCTCACTACCTCACCCTCCTCATTGCCACCGATAATAGATCTCAAACGTTGGTTTCTATGGTTTTGAAGTGATCCATGGTCGGGTCAACTGTTGACATTTGAATTCATTGGAAACATGGCATGTTTTCCACTCGAAGCCTAGATTTTGAATTCATTGGAGCCATGCCAAGTTTTCCACCCGGAGCCTTCAATTCACTGGAACCATTATGTAATGACCCTAGTTGAATAAATGATTAAAGATTATAAAGTAAAATTAAGTTAAAGAAAATAATTGTGGTTAACTAAGTAATACTCTAACTACAGACCACATTCAATGACCTGAGAAATAAATTTAAAAGATCAATGAAAAATGTTATAAAATGG
>CBVK0100184278.1:375-20522 GCA_900067695.1 Picea abies
GGAAATAAGGTAATATGGAAAGGACCACATGTACCTCAAGACAAAGATAGCAAAAATTCACCTTAGCCATCTCATTTTTCAAATATCAGACATCCTTGTTGGGAGCAGGTCGAACTAGAAAGAAGGATGATCATGGGGAAAGAAAGCGTGCACAAGGAAAGCAACATATGGAGGGAGGAACAACATGCACACATGGGAGGGAGACGTAATGTCGGTAGGGTTAGGGTTTTGGTAACGTATTGTAATGGCTGAAGAGACAAAGATGTATAAATATTGATACTTAGGTATTATGAAGGGTTCACTATTGTGAAGAGTTATGTATTCTTGAGGTATTTTGTAGTTGTTATGATTTATTTAGTAGTTGACTTTGCACTATCATAGATATGTATGAGTTGATGCGACATGTAATTTTTTTGTATGAACTATTTTGTAAGTTGTTGAGCTAGAGGAGAGGAGAGATTTTTGTATGAACTATTTTGTAAGTTGTTGAGCTAGAGGAGAGGAGAGAAGGTAGATCTGAGGATTAGATCACAAGCTGAGGAGCCTAGTGTGATCTAGTTCACCTCATATATATCTTACCCATCTGTGGGGAATTGTAAGTGCACGGTGATGTAGATGCAGAACTACAATAATAAAAGAGCCAAGAGCCAATTCTTTGTGTATGTAGCCCAGGAGGGGGTGAACCATGGTAATATCTATGTAATGTTATGAATGCATGCATATCTTTATCGTCTTTTCAGTAGTTAATTGTTGTTCTTAATGAATGAATGATTTATTTTATTACTATGGCACATGGTTGCACTATTAAGGAAATAAGTTGTTGAAGGTAATTCATAGTCACGAGTAAAATTAGTTTGAAATCACAGGTTATACTAGATGGCTCTGAACATAGATCTCACATATCATACTCAAACCTACGTTGTAAACACTTGATTTTTACAACCACCCATTAAATCTATCTCAGGTGAGACTGTGTAGCACATCTATGTGATGTGTTGCCTTCTGGTTTACCAGGAGGGACAATAGTTTTAGAGGCTTTATTGGAAACCTGAAAGACATGAACCCTGGGTCAATAAGAAGCTCAAAGTATAATAGAGGAGAGTAACCAACAAATGGTTCTATTATCATTGGTAGGAACAGAGGTGTATTGAGTAGTTGAGATAGGTTGAGCGAGAAATGAACAAAGAAAAGAAGAGAGAAATGAGCCATTAGAAGGGAATGTTGAGACTGTGGAACCCTACGAAAGCAAAAATCGAAACTTGGTTGAGAACCAAAGATCTAGAGTTCGCACAGAAAGACAATAGAAATCCTAGAATAACACCTCAGAAATATCTGAACAAATACGTATTTACTAATTTACACGAAGTATTTTTCTATGATTTTCCACATCTATTGCAAGAATGGATACTAAGGTTGAAGGATAACCACATGAAAAACTAGATTCAATAGTTAGACTGGACCCTAGTATAGATTGAGCAGTTAAAATAGGTGAATAACAAATTCAGCTGCCCAGTAGACTTTTTTCTTGACAATATTATGGCAGGCTTCATAACAAAGTTTGTAGTTGACACAACAAAGACATACAGCGTAATGGAGCACACATTTCTACATGGACACCGAGGAAGGTACATTTTATCACTGCATACTTCTATTAAGATACTTCTATATAACAAAGGTGTAATAACAATGGAATCAGACAGCTAAACTTCCATGCGTGCATGGGGGAAGCACTGACAGAGAGAGGATAAATGGAAGGAGGTAAGGAGGAAGCACTGACAGAGAGAGGATAAATGGAAGGAGGTAAGGATAAAGGCAAGAAGGAAGAGGAACCCTTGGACCTGATCATGATGAAAGACGACCGAATCAAGTGGATCTTGGCATCAATGGGAAGGATGCATAGTAGAGTACCCTACCAATACAAGGTGAATACCAAGAAGAGAAACGTAGCCACAAGGGAAGGCTTGGCGAGTGATGAGGAAGAGGTAGAGGATATCCAAGCTGTGGAGAATATTGAGGAAATCATGTGTGAAACATATGAGAATAAGATGAGAGGTCCTAGAGTAGGAGGAGAAGGCATCCATCATATCCATATTAATGTCAGTGTGGAACCCATAAACCCATGTGTGACTAATACACCAAAGATAACACCATCGTTTAGACAACCAAAGTTTGAAGGAAGTCCGACAATAGGAAGTACATATACAAAAGGAGAAACAACTAGAGGAGCCAGTCCAGGCAGTAGTAGTCAAGTATCTACATCACGTGGAGGAGGTAGTAGTTTAATATTTAGAATGGCAGGAAACGATTTCACCATTAGGTTGCCAAAAATTCGGGGAGAACCAGTAGAAGACCCTGAAAATCACTTGTTCATTTGTGTAAAGATATGGGAAGCAAAATAGATCACTGATGAAGATATGGAAATCACGCAGCTAGCTATTATGATACGAGACTATGCACTAGACTGGTACATGAGTCTAGACACAAATAGTTCCTTGGGGACGACAAGGACACTGGCCGACATTAAGAAGTTATTGATAAATGAGTTCCAGAATCCATGCTCAGAGGATCAATACATGAACGAGATGATCGAAATAAGACAGAAACCAGGAGAATATGTATGGGAGATTAATGAGATATTCGAGAGACTGAAGGGAAAGTTAAAATACCTCATGACGGACATGCACCATCAACACATGTTTGTCAACTCACTACTCCCGCACTTAAAATACCCTTTACGACAACAAAAATTTCAGACGCAGGTAGAATCTCTGTAGGTAGCCTTGCAACTGGAAGAGAACCAATACCAGCAGACAGACCCAACGATCAAGGAATTGAAGGAGGATTTGAAGAATCTAACATTTCAGCTGAATGAGAATAAGAACAAGGACAAACGAGAATTTTTTTGGTGTACCACATGCAGGATGAAAGGACACCACAAGAACGAATTCCCAATGTTTGTGCAATATATGGCAGCAGGAATGCCAAATCCATTACCACCGAGAGGACTATGGTGCAAAATTTTCAAGAAACCGGGTCATGACCCTTACCACTACACGATGATACAGAAATACCAGACAGTCCCAAAGAGTTCATATTGCGCCTTTTGTAAGTCAGTGGGCCATGATGATAAACATTGCAGAACTTTGGAGTTGATGCGAGAAAGGACATCAGATGCATATAGAGTATAGGCCGAGATGATGACTGGGCAAGCAACACCACAGTTCAATCCATTCCTAGCTCCATACAACACTACACAACACTAGTGTAATACTGCACAACAACCATGAAATAACGTGCAGCCACAGTACAACCTGACATAGCCTCAGTACAATATCATGCAGTATAATTAGGCGCCACAGTATAACGTGCTGAGAGGTGATAAAGTAGGCTACAAAGGAGGAGGATGAGCCAGAGGAGATTTCGGATGAGGTATAAGACTAGTCACATGTCACAATTGTCAACAGTTAGGACATTATGCATGGGAATATCCACTACCACCAGCAACTTGTATGTATTGTCGCGCATCAGACCATGATACAGAGGAATGTCTAACATTACTCGTAAATATTAAGGAAAAGAAGAATCAAAACAACCTGAATGTTCAATGGATCTCAGCCAAAGCAAGGGATGTGTATTGTCGCGCATCAGACCATGATACAGAGGAATGTCTAACATTACTCATAAATATTAAGCAAAAGAGGAATCAAAACAACCAGAATGTTCAATGCATCTCAGCCAAAGCAAGGGATGAAGGATGTAACATCAACATAGTCACTCGTGGAGGAGCTAAAATAGGCACTGGCGCAATTCGACTAGAACCGAAACAAAATCAGTGGGTGAAGAAGAACACCAAACCAAAAAAGTAGTTCGACGTTCAGAAGGAGAAGGATATATTCAAGAAAGCCAGACAAGAATTTCAGAAGGAGGACATGTCGTCGAATTCAACTGCACAACAAGACAAGGAAGAACCATAATATGAGATGCCTCCATCATTAGATCATACCAATGGGATGCAACCCATGGGACAAGTAAGTACAATCAAAGGATTTTTGCAATCATGTGTAAAGGTATCGAGTGATCCCTCATTTGCGAAAATATTGCAAAACGTACTAGAAAAATGTAGCAATGAGACGGAAGAAAATCTAGAACCAAAAACAATTAATCACCTACAAACAAGAAGAAGAACAAGTAGGGAATTTAGACTGAATGTTAACATTGGGGATTTAAATATGGGAGACATAATACTGGATCTAGGATCGGAAGTGAATGTATTACCAAAGAATACATGGCAATGCATGGGAGATCCAACATTAGGATACTCACATGTTCAATTGAAACTAGCATAGTGTCCTACAAATCGGTAGACTGAAAGGAGTGACAGTAGATATTGATGGAGTGCACACTAAAGTAGACTTTGAAGTCAATGAAATAGTGAACGGAAAAACATCATACCCAACTTTTCTTGTTCTGTATTGGGTGTTTGACAACTAGGCCATAATCAATTTGAAAACCAAGAAAATGACATTTGAGTATAGATAATATAGGGTCATCGCACCATTAGACCCATTAGAAGAAGAGAGGTTTGTAGAACCTACTTGCCTATATTTAGAGGAAATTGGTCAATTGTACCGAACAACTGCGCACAATGAGGATTACATAAACCCAACTGCACATGGGGTACTCAATTGGTGGAGCATTACTTCATATGCAATAGACTCAAACACCAAGTTAGAGAGCTGTTAGTAGAGGCTACACGAAGTATCCACACAAAGATGTGCAAGAATAGACCCATAGTAAGATGGGTAGGCATAGAAATCAAAGAACCACCCAGTTTCCAGGACTAAATGATTTGGAAAAATTCTTGACACAATATGAAGATGCAGTGTTAGAGAACCAAAGACTGTTAGCACTTGAATTAGCACTCAAGGTGACACTCTCAAGATGGTGGGGCACACACAAATCACAGACTAGTATCAATGTAAGAGGTTATTGTGCATAAGGTTTGGTGCAGAATAGAAAAAAAACAAACAATAGAGGTATGAAGGACAAGGGACACTAGCGGAACACTTGGAGAAGTGTAGAACATTGTGGAAAATGACACCCCCAGAGGAATGGCCTCATCACTTCATACAGACTCTAGACGACATACCAGAGAATTGGTATACGGACCAGGAATTGCGCAAGGGAACTACAACCTGGACGACATTGCAACAAAATTTTTTGATCTCTTTCTCATTTGAACAAGAGAGCCCCAACATAGACATAGCCCTTAAACGGATCAGAGGAGTAATATTCATCAAAGAACCATAAGTAGAATTGATCACTGAAGAACAACAATGGAACAAATAGACAGACAAGGACTTACTGTCATGTTACCATGTACAGGAGGAAGCATAGGATGAAGACGATCCACGTGATATTCAGATAAAAGAAGTCGAAGGTGAAAGAGATGTGGAAGGACCACCCATAGAATCCGAATTCATTTCCGTGTTGATCAAGGTAAAGAAAGTTAACATCAGGATAGTTGAGCAGCCCAAAATGGCCAGCATTAGAGATTATTAGGATGAGAAAACAGTATAAAGCATCACAGAGTTGTTGCTCGAATATAGTGACCTCTTTCCCACAATATTTATAGAGATGAATCGTATAGCCAGAGAACTAGGAGAAATGAAGATACCACTCAGAATTGACGCAAGACCTATTGGACAATGACCCTACAGATTGAACCCAATATACAAACAGAAAGTCAAAGCTGAGATCAGCAGGATGCTTGAAGCCGACATCATAGAACCAGTTGAGGAGTTAGAATGGATAAGTCCGATGGTAGTACAGAACAAGAAACAAGGAGGGATCAGGATATGTGTCAACTTGAGGAAGTTGAATGTTGTGGAAAATGACACCACCAGAGGAATGGCCTCATCATTTCATACATACTGTAGAGGGAATACCAGCAAACTAGTATACCGACCAGGAATTGCGCAAAGGAACTATGACCTAGATGACACTACAACAGAACTTTACAGTCACTTTCTCATTCTAGCATGAGAACCCCAACATAGATGCAGTCCTTAAATGGATCAGAGGATTAATATTCATCAAAGAACCAAAAATAGAACTTATCATAGAAGAGAAACAACGAAACAAATAGATAGTCAAGGAATTGTTGTCATGTTACCATGTACATGAATAAGCACCAGATGAAGATGACCTGCACGATATTCAAATCGAATAAGTAGAAGGAGTAAGATCTGTGGAAGGACCACCCATAGAATTAGAAGTCATTTTCACGCCGATCAAGGTAAAGAAAGTTAACATAGGGACAACTGAGAATCCAAAAATGGCCAGCATAGGAGATTACTGGGATGAGAAAACAATAGAAAGCATCTCAGAGTTGTTACATGAATATAGTTACCTCTTTCCCACAACATTTACAGAGATCAAGGGTATATACAGATAACTAGGATAAATGAAGTTACCACTCAGATCTGATGCGAGACCTATTAGACAACAACCCTACAGATTGAACCCAATATATAAACAAAAAGTTAAAGTTGATATCGACAGGATGCTCAAAGTGGGCATCATAGAACCAGTTGAGGATTCAGAGTGGATAAGTCCAGTGGTAATACAGGACAAGAAACAAGGAGGGATCAGGATATGCATTGACTTGTGGAAGTTGAACGATGCATGCCTACACGACCCATTCCCTACACCGTTCATAGATGAAGTATTAGAGAATGTGGGAGGACATAAAGCTTACTCATTCACCGATGGATTCTCGAGCTACCATCAGATTAAGATAGCATAGGAGGATAGACAAAAAACCACGTTTGCAACAGAATGGGGATCGTATCAGTACACATTCATGCTATTTGGACTGAAGAATGCACCCACAATATTCTCCAGAGTGGTCATTGTAGCATTTAAGGAATTCATCCATAAGTTTCTTGAAGTATACCTGGATGATTGGACAACATATAGTCTGTTGAAAAACCATGTGGAATTATTACGGCTGATGTTAGAAAGATGCAGACAGTGCCATATATCATTGAACATTAATAGATGCATATTTGGAACATCGTTTGGGATATTATTGGGCCACATAGTATGCAAATAAGGTTCATTAATATATACGACAAAGATCACAGTTATTGTTAACTTGCCAACACCAAAAACAGTCCGTCAGCTAAGAGTGACATTAGGACACATAGGATACTACAGGAAATTCATCAAAGAATATGCGCAGATCACAACACCGATGGAAAATTTATTAAGGAAGAATACAAATTTTCTGTGGAATGACAAGTGTCAACACGATCTGGATACATTGAAGGAAAAGATGGTTACTGCGCCGATATTAATATTTCCAGATTGGGAGAAGACATTCCATGTGCATGTGGATGCATCAGAGATAGCATTGGAAGCTATCTTGGTGCAACCAAGAGCGGGAGACTTGGATCACCCGATAGCATTTGTGAGGAGAAATTTATTAGACTCAAAACATAACTATAACACAACAGAAAGAGAAGACCTAGCCATGGTCTATGCACTGCAGAAGTTCAAACATTACTTACTGGGAAAACACTTTAAGATGTTCATAGATTACTCAACCCTGAAATACCTAGTCAACAATCCAGTGTTGGGGGGGAGAATTTGTTGATGGTTACTACTATTTCAAGAATTCTACTTTGAAGTAATAGCTAAGTTAGGAAAATTGAATGTAGGACTTGACCACCTGTCGAGGATCACAAATGGAGAAGAACCTATGAATTTTGAAGATAACTTTCTGGATGCACGGTTATTCTCAGTATAGATTGTTGATGAATACTTCACAGATATCATTCAGTACTTGAGTACAGGTACTATGTCACAAGAATATAGCATCACGCAGAAGAAGAACCTTGTAGTCCGTGTGGCTGACTATCAATTGATTGCGGGACACTTATAGAAAATGGGCCCAAATAGCATTTTGCGAAGATATGTATTAGAGCACAAAAGACCAATAATTTTAGTAGAAGCCCACGAGGGAATTGCAGGAGGGAATTATGCAGGAAGAGATATCGCATAGAAGGTATTGCGCGCGGGACTATGGTGGCCAATGATTCATAGAGACTTGAAGGAGTATTGTCAATGATGCGATGTCTGTCAAAGGGTAGGCAACCCCAACAAAAGATACAAGATGCCATTATGACCACAAGTAACATTACAGAAATTTGAAAAATGGGCAATAGACTTTGTGGGACCAATTAACCCACCATCCAAAAGAACATGAGAAAGGTACATCATCACCGTGAAGGAATATTTAACAAGATGGGCGGAATCCGCACCAGTAAAAGATTGCAGCACAGAGACAACAACACACTTTTTGTTTGAAAAAGTAATCACTAGATTTGGGTGCCCAAGAGTTTTGATGAGCGACCAAGGCACGCACTTCATAAACAACACCATCTGCATGATGACTGAAGAGTTTGAAGTCCATCATCAGAAGAGCACACTGTATCATCCACAAGAAAATGGCACAGTGGAAGCCTTCAACAAAATCTTGGAGAATGCACTAACAAAGATCTGTAACGTCAACAGGGATGACTAGGACCTCAAAGTACCAACAGTATTATGGGAATACATTACTACATGCAAAAAGTTGACAGGGCACATGCCATTTAAACTGGTTTATGGCCAAGAAGTAGTGGTGTCGTTAGAAGTTTTAGTACCAAGCTTGTGTGTAGAAGACATCACCCAAGTGACCGAATGAGGCACAGTACATGAGAGACTGAATCAATTGACCATGGAGGAAGATAGAATGTTGGCAGGATTCCACCAAAAAGTTCAGAAATCAAGAGACAAAGCTTGGCACGATAGACACATCAAGAAGAAAAAATTCAAGGAAGGAGATCTAGTATTGATGTATGACAGTAAATCGTTTCAACACCCAGGAAAACTCAGAATGCATTGGTTAGGACAATACAAGGTAAAATCTATCACAGCTGGAGGAGATGTATAGTTACGAGATTTATCAGGTGAAGAAATCAGAGGAATGATCAACAGGATCCGACTGAAATTGTAAAAGGATAGTCGACCATCCACCGTGCAGTAAAAAAAAAAAAAATCGAAAAAAGAACAAAAAGGAAACAAAACCAAAGAGGGTGCAGTGCGCCAAAGGAAAAAAGGCCACATGAAATTCAGTAAGGACAAGGAAAATGGTTACATACAAAGAGAAACAAGTGGGTAAAGGAAAGTTGCCAAAAGTAGGATGACATGACAAAACTAGGCGGAATTAAAGGACAACAAGGATCGATGGGACATCACATTAATCGCACCAACTGGAGATGACAAAGAAAAAGTAATGGCAAGTACAAAACCGAAGGAGATGCATTGAATTGGTAATCAAGGTGCATTAAACCCAAAACCAAGGAAGCTTCCTCATCAAGCTTCATGGGAAATCCATACAACACACAGACGTAGGAGCCTATAATCTATTCACAAAGACACAGTAGATAGAGAGCGACAGAGGCTAAAGAACATAGAGTGAGTGCATGGAGATCACCAAGACCGTATGAGTCTAGCAAAGAGTTGACTCTCACAACCATGGCACCACCCAAACTGCCAGAAGAACCAGAGTTCAAACAAGGTCCCGAGGACAGGCAGAACAAGGTGAACAATGGTCACCAGAGATCATCGATATCAATGAAATCCCATCTCCAGAGATGATACTGGTGAATCCCACACTGATACTGGAAGAAATTCAATAGCCAGAAGTAGAGGCCATGGAGGTAGATACGCCAGCAACGACGCAGTAGCCTCAGAGCCAGGAAGCAAAACCCCTAAAGGAGGTGCAACCAGAGAGCACTGAAACAACCCCATAAGTTAATGGAATGGCGTTGAATCCGGAAGCAGCAGTGGAGCAAGATGAGTCTCAAACGACCATATTAGAACACCCAGCAAGGGAGATGGGTGAAAATGTCTCGGCTTGGCCGGAATGGTTTACGGAGGAGAAACTGGAAGCCGCTGGAACTTCGAGCCAGCCACCGTAGTAGAAAGATAAGATACAGATACCAAGGTCACCCTGTAAGAAACCGATAGTAGAAATTGTTCTACCGTGCATACTAGCTGGGGTACAGGTAGGACCAGAGCTATTGGGCCATGTCGGGAAGCTCAAATATTCACACCATGATGTAGCAAACGAAGCCAAGTTCTTATAACTTGCAAAGAGAGTATTTTTACAGACTACAAGCACGAATCCATTCGAAGAACTGATTGATCAGCCGTATCATTGGGAAACTGAGATGAAGAATACGGAGATTTTAGGTCTGTTGGACCTACCACATTTTGGAAGAGGCTAGAACGCAACAACATGGAGGGGACATATGGTTGGACAAACCCGTCCCCATAATCATTGATCTTATTGCATAAATAAAAGGGTTACCAATTCGGGGTATGGATATCTCATTATTTTTGGATGACAAAAACAAGGAGAAAGCACTAGCAGAAGAGATGAAGAAGAAGTATGGCACCGCCAGGGGGACAAGAGGGATCATCATCAAGTGAATCAACAATGTAGCCACACAATTTGGAATGAAAATTTTATCATGCAAGCTACTAAGAAAATGTCATAGGGAGGAAGTCTCAGATGGATTTGTTCCAGTTACAGCCCAGTGCGTAGAAGGAACCTCAATGATCTGGGCATCATACTTATTGAAATTGTTCCCAGAGGACTACAAGGATGCGCAGGACCTAGGCACAGAGTTCCACTACTCATGGTTGATTAATCCATTAGTTTCTTGAAGTATACCTGGATGATTGGACAGTATATAGCCTATTGAAAAACCATGTGGAAGATGTGATGTCTGTCAAAGGGTAGGTAAACCCAATAGAAGAGACGAGATGCTACTACGACCAAAATTAACATTACAAGCATTTGACAAATGGGCAATAGAATTTGTAGGCCCAATTAACCCACCATCCAGAAGAACAGGGGCAAGATACATTATTACATCGATGAAATATCTAACAAGATGGGTGGAAGCTGCACCAGTAAAAGATTGCAGCGTAGAGACAACAACACACTTTTTTTTTGAACAAGTAATCACAAGATTTGGGTACCCAAGAGTCTTGATAAGAGACCAAGGCACACACTTCATAAACAACACCATCCATGCAATGACTGAAGAGTTCGAAGTCCATCACCAAAAGAGCACACCGTATCACCCACAAGTGAATGGCACAGGGGAATCCTTCAAAAAAATCCTGGAGAACGCACTGACAAAGATTTGTAACATCAACATAGACGACTGGGACCTCAAAATACCAACAATATTATGGGCATACAAGACTACATGCAAAAAGATGACAGGGCACACACCATTCAAACTGGTTTATGGCCAAGAAGTAGTAGTGCCATTAGAATTTTTAGTACCCAGCTTGCACATAGCAACTATCACACAAATGACAGAACGAAGCGCAATACAGGAGAGACTGGATCAGCTATTGACCATGGAGGAAGACTGAATCTTGGCAGGATTCCATCAACAAGTGTAGAAAGCAAGAGACAAATCTTGGCATGATAGAAACATCAAGAAGAAAACGTTCAAGGAAGGAGACCTAGTTTTGATGCATGACAGTAAATCGTTTCAGCACCCGGGAAATCTTAGAATGCATTGGTTAGGACCATACAAAGTAAAATCCATCACACATGGAGGAGATGTAAATTTAAGAGATTTAGTAGGTGCAAAACTCATAGGAATGATCAATGGGAACCGACTAAAGCTGTATAAGGATAGTCTACCACCCACCACGCAGTAAAAAAAAAAAATGGAAAAGAGAACAAAAAGGACACAAGACTAAAGAGGGCGTAGTACACTAGATATAAAAAGGCCACACGAAGTTAGCAACATGAATTTGGAAAAGGAAAAGATAATGGGTATACACAAAGGCAAACAAGTGGGAAAAGGAAAGTTGACAAAAGTAGGATGACATGATTGCACTAGGAAGAATTAAAGGATGGCAAGGACCAATGGGACATCACATTAATCACACCAACTGGAGAAGGAAAAACGAGAGTAATAGCAAGTAAGAAACCTTCGGAGATGCATTGAACCCGTAGTAATGATGCATTAAACCCATAATGGAGGAAGCGTCCTTGACAAGCTGCATGGAAAACTGATACAACACGCGAGCACGGGAACAACTAGTCTATTTGTGAAAGGAGAATAGACAGAGAGTAATAGAAACTAAAATACACAGAGCGAGGCTACAATGATCACAGAAGTTATTCGAACCTAGCAAACATTCAATAGTCACCGCTATGGCACCACCGAAGCAAGCAGAAGCAAGCTAGAGTGCCAGACTGACCAGGGTTCAAACTAGGTCATGAGGACCACTGGAAGAGAATGAACAACAGCAGCCGAAGAACGTCGATATCGACGAAATCCCATCTTCGGAGATGATACCGTTGAACTCCACACCGATACTGGAAGAGATTCAACAACCTTAATCAGAGGTCAGGAAAGTAGATACACCAGCAGCGGCACAGGAGCCTCGGAGCTAGGGAGGAGAAACCCAAAAGGAGATGCAACCAAAGAGCACCGAAGCAACCCTAGAAGTTAATGGAATGACATAGAATCTGGAATTAGCAGTGGAGCCAGATGAGTCTCAAACGACCATTTCAGAACACCCATTAGGGGAAAACACTGAAGATGTCTCGGCTTGGTCATAATGGCTTACAAAGGAGAAAACATAAGTTGTTGGAACTTCGAGCCAGCCACAGACACACAAGGACAAGATACATATACCAAGCTCACCCCGCAAGAAACCTACAACAAAAATTGTTCTACTACGCATACCAGTTGGAGTACAAGTAAGACTAGAGCTACTGGGTTGTGTTGGGAAGCTCAAATATTCATACCATGATGTCACAAACAAAGCCAAGTTCCTAGAAATTGTGAAGAGATTCTTTTTATAGACTACAGGCACGAATGCATTCAGAGAACCGATTAATCAACCGCATCAGTGGGCAGCTAGGCTGGAGAAAACGAGAATTTTAGGTCTGTTGGACCTACCACATTTTGGCAGAGGCTAGTACGCGACAAAATGCATTAAAAATATGTTAGCAGTCACACATGGAGGGGGCATATGGATGGACAAACCTATCCCCATAACCGTTGAGCTTATCACGCAAATGACAGGATTACCAATTTGAGGTATGGATCTCGCATTCGTTATGGACGACAAATCCAAGGAGAAAGCGTTGGAAGAAGAAATTAAGAAGAAGTATGGCATCGCCAGGGGGACGATAGGCATCATCATCAAACAGATCAACAACATAGCCACACAATTGGGCACGAAAATATTAGCCTGCAAGTTGCTAAGAAATTTCGCAGAGAGGAAGTAACAGCTGGAATCATTGCAGTTGCAGCCCAGTGCACAGAAGGCACCTCTATGAGCTGGGTGCCATACTTATTGAACTTATTCCAAGAGGACTAAAAGGATGCATAGGACTTAGACACAAAATTCCACTACTCGTGGTTGATTACCTTAATATCCTTCATGGGATGGCGAGAACCAAGGTATGTAGTGTTTTTTACTAGACCAAACCCTGGGGGAGAGAGGTATCTATTGCTGAAATCTGGGTCAAATGCTAGAAATAAGAGGGAGAACGAGATTGTATTTGAAGCATACCTACGTGACCTACAAGAATCCATCAACTGACCATGGAGAATAACACCAGAGGTTGTCGCGTGATATGCAGACATCACCAATTTCCAGGCCACACGAAAAACAATGTGGATACAGGCAAGGCAGGATTCAGCTAAATAGTGGCTATAGATGCACTACTGCATCACATAGGGTGATATCGACATGGTCATCAATGAATGGACCAATGAATGGAGGATCCCAACCATTACTCGGGAAGTACTAGAAAGAACAACATAGGAAGAGGCAGAGCAGGGAGCAATGCAGCCTCCAAAAATCCAAGTGCCCAAGAGACCAAGAACATGCCAAAGCAAGACAACATAGACAGATGATAGGCCAAAGAAGATAGGAAACCAGAAGGGGAAGAAGGAGAATACATAGCTAACCAAGGAATGGTAGAAACAGGTTGAGGGAGCGCAGGAGACCGCCTCAAATCCCACCACACGGGAACCAGGGGGAAATAAGAGACCAACCACGTAGAAAGGAGGCAAGTGCAAGAAATCAAAGGCACAACGAACATCACCAGAATATACGATTATGGAGGACGATGGGGAAATGATCGCTAGAATGGTTCTGGATTATTTAGCAGAGGACTTCGACCATGCGGCACACCACAGGGACAAACTGCAAAGAGAGCTGGCAGAAATGGGGCAGTTCCTCAAGATATTCGGGGAAGAATAGATAGCAAGTAGCAGCAGGGGCATAGATCCATCAACACCACAGATAGAAGGAAGATTGCAAGAGGAAGATAGACAGTTAGACAAGGGTATATTGTAGCCACACGCAACATTCCATATCGACCCCAGTATGTTGCGCATGGACGAAATTGTGGGGAAAACACCCTTGAAATACTTAAGCCAAATCCAACTGGTGTTGACAAGGATACCATCAGGGGCATTACACATCCAATTGGTCTTGACATGGATGCCATCAAGGGCACTGTACAAATTATAGGTTAGCGTCGACCACGAGTTACAGTCTCGGGCACATAAAAACTTAGACGAGCTACATAAAGCAACAAAGAAGCAGGACACGCTGGAGAAATATTATGAGCAGGCCAAATCCGAAACTCGGTAGGAGACAGAATGCAAGAATGAATTAGAATGAAGAGTGGGAGAAATTTTTGGAAAACTTCCTAGCACTGCGCAAGGAAACAAACTCCCAGACGTAGAAAAGATCGACTAGATTGCGCAGGCAATTGATCAATACTAGAAGGAGATCGAGAACCTGCGAGAAAAACTCACACCAACAACCCCACCAACAATGAAGGAGCAAAGGAGGTAGGTAGAAACAACACAAATACATGAGATAGAGAAGCAGGTTAGCACAATAGCTAACTTGCTCGACAAAGAAGCACAACTTTGGACAAGACTGGAGGAGGATCCACAATTTCAACGTTGGGACAAGGAAGAGGAAAGGATCAATGCAGTGATCCAAGAACTTAAAAAGATGCAAAAGACCATACCAATCCAAGAACGTGTCAAGGGGATGCAAGAGATGAAGAAGATGCATACATAACTTATCACTGTGAAAACACAGAAACATGAGCGTCAGGCTCAAATAGAACCACTACAGGAACGGGTAGTAGGAGTACTCACACAAGTAGAGGAGTCTAGGACATAGATAGCACAAAACCAGGTAGAATGTGCAGGATTGATCAGTGACAAAGTTATAGTCTAGGTAGTGGGCTCAATCAGGGAGAAGACCGCGCAGGCACTGACACAAGCAATAGAGCTTAAGGAAAAGTTCCAGACAATCACCAAGGAGATCGAGGAAGCTTAGAATAATTAGGTGGCTCGGGATGAGCCACATGTCAGTGTTGGGGGCCTGTTGGTAGAAAGCCGAAGTGGAAAGAAGGATGATCGTGGGGAAATAAAGTGTCCAGAAGCTGAAGTAACAGTTGGAGGGAAACACAACATGCGCGCATCAAGAAAGGGTGCACAAGGAAAGTGACAACTGGAAAGAATAATAGCACGCGCGAATAAGAGGAAGACCTAATGTCAGTAGGGTTAGGGTTTTGGAAATGTATTGTAAATAGCTGAAGAGCTTGAAATGTATAAATATAGATATGTAGGTATCATAGGGAAATTTTTTTCAGTTCTCTTTTGTATTGTTCCATCATAGATATGTGTGAGTTGATTGTAGTGTTGAGATGTACTATTTTGTAAGTTGTTGAACTAAAGGAAAGAAACGAAAAGGAAGATCTGAGGATTAGATCATAGGCTAAGGATCCCGGTGCAGTCTAGTTTTCCTCGTATAGATCTTACCCATCTGAGGAGAATTGTAAGCACGCAGCGCTGGAGATGCAAAACTACCATAATAAAAGATCCAAGAGACAAATATTTGTGGACGTAGCCCAGGAGGGGGTGAACCATGGTAATATCTGTGTAATGTGATGAATGCATGCATCTCTTTATCTTATTTCAACAATCATTGTTGTGCTTAATGAATGAATGAGTTGTTATATTGTTATGAAATCTGGTTGTGTTGTTAAGAGAATAAACTGTGGAAGGTAATGCATAGTCATGAATATAGTAGATTGTAATCTACCATTTATAGTAGATGGCTTTGAATAACGATATCCTATCTCATACTCAATCCTAGGCTGTAAACACCTGAGTCTTACAACCACCCATTAAAGCTATGGCTGTAAACACCTGAGTCTTACAACCACCCATTAAAGCTATCTCGAGTGAGACTGCACAATGCATCTGTGTGTTGTGTTGCCTTCTAGTTTACCAGGAGGGTTGATAGGTTTAGAGCCATTGTTGGTAACACGAAAGACATGAACCCTGGATCATTAAATCAGAAAGTATAGAGGATTAGTGAACACCAATACCTAGTATGGATAGCCAGTGGGTATGCATACACTCATCAAATGTGATTAAGCTCCTGGTCTTGTAGGCAAAACTTCCTACTAACGCACAGAGAGATAGTTGGCACGTTTCCTCCAAACCAACATCCATCCCAATCACTAGACACCACCTCTATTTCTTAGGTTTCCAAGCCTTTCCTGTTTTCTTACTCCGCATATCCTTCATGCTTGTAGTCTCATGGGATAAATCCACTGGAGTGGGAGTTGCCTCTAAAACCCCCTGTGGAGTGTTAGGCCTCGGACTGTAATCTGAAACATCAATCCCATTGCTAACCTTTCTCCTAGAAAACTCAGTTTGCATACCACCCTCAAGCTGTAAAACTTGATGTGAGGAGCCAACAACCAGTGAACCCTTTGTCATTACCTTTGTGAAGGTCATAGAAGGTGGTTGAGGAGCAATAACTACGTGAGTTAATGGCTCGTTTACTTTGTTTGCACCACCTATATCTCTACACAGGTTATCGATGGTATTAAAAAAACCTTCACGGTCCCAAACCTCCTTGTCTACAACGCCCATAAGGGCATTGATCTCCAATGACATGATCTAGAGTGGATCCCCCAATCAAAACACTACCAGTACATGGGCTTGTCAACTCCTTGGAAGTGGGCTAAGCTCCCGGACTAATTTGATATCAAAGTTTATAAATGCAGTATTAAAATGAATCTCAGACCAAATAAAAAATGGATTTATACCATAAAGGGCCTACCAAAAAGTGTCAGTCTAAAACACTAGAAACTGCACAATGGTAAGTAGCAGGTAACCAGATACTAAATATGGCCATCCGCCATGAAAGACTACAAGTCAGGTTCAAAAACATTACTAAAAATAGTGTCCCGCTAAAAAAATCTAGCCCCAAACTTTGCCATGAGCATATTGTCAATGGCCTTGCAAGTTACCCTTGCAACTCGATGGAAACACATCACGTTTAATCCCAATCCTAGTGGGGCCTTCTCCATGTATTTGCTTTCATATTATTTGAGTGGCTCCTACTGTTTCTCAATGGTTTTTCATTGTTTTGGTGCTCGGGGCTCGTGTCATTGCCATCCACCCCATTGTGAAATTATTTAATTTTGGCTAAATATAGTAGGCCCATAATGGAGCAATATTTGCAAAGTGGGTTTAGTTTGATTTTCTAGTCTAAAGTCAGTTTATCTTTATTTTACATAAGCACACTAGTTCCCATTGCTTTACATAAATCAACTTTCATGTTATCCATTTAGGAGACACAATCTACTATCAATATGCTAATTATAATTCTATTTAATTGCAAAGGAATCTTGTTATTCCATCAGTGAAATTCTTGAATCTTTTTCATATACTTGTGAGTTACACTTTTTAAAAAAATGCATTGTATAAATTTTTTAAATCGAACTAAAAGAAATTCATTGTACAATTTTTTAAAATTGAACCAAAAGAAATGCATTGTACAAATTTTTAAAATTTTTAAAATTGAACCAAAAGAAATCATTGTTTATGTAGGAATTTGTGTTGAGTTTGACTGAAATCTTGAATCTAGCGAGATAGTTTGAAATTTGTAATGTGAATTTGTTGTAGAAATTGTTAATGGACATGTCTTTTGAAAAATTCTTGTCAAATAATCTTAGTTCTTTTGGGAAAGTTAAACACAATAAACCATAGGATGATGATCATTGGGGAAGAAATCCTTAAAGGTGCCAACTCCAAAACAATGTGTTAATCAATCAAGACCAATGGCATCAACTCAAGTACCCAACCCTCCTTTTGAGGTTGGCGATGTGGACATGACCTTGATGGCTTACCCTTATATCAAGATAGTCAAAGTGAAAAACCTCTATGATGGAATAAAGATAATTTGGAAATGGTGGGCCTATGGCCTATCCATTTCGTCAACATAGATCATTTTTTGAATTTATATTTTGTTATATGTTCTTTTGTTTGTTTATTGCTTTTTTTGCATTGCTTGTGGTTGCTATACCAATACCAACTAAGTTCCCAAATTGTGTGTATGGGAAGGTTCAGTCCTATCACTCATTACACGATGATCTCTATGTCCAAGACCAACAATGAAGGAAATGTTTAGTGGACAAATTTAGTCATCCAATAGTGGAGAAAAATGCCCATGGGCTGAATTAAGTTGACCAACAGTAAAGACAATGTTATGTGGGAAGATTTAGTCATCCGATAGTGGAGAAAAACACCCAAGGGACGAATTAAGTCAACTAGCAGGAAATAAAATGTTCTATGGATGGATTCAAATGCTCACTTATGGAGAAAAACGCCCAGGGACAAAATAAAATGCCCAAAGAGGTATAAATTTTCCCAACAATAAAATAAAATGCCCAGAGAGGTATAAATTCTCCCAGACATAAGTAAATTCAACCAATAATAAAATAAAATGCCTAGAGAGATATAAATCTGCCCATCAATAAAATAAAACACCTAGAGGAGGAAATATAATTTGTGGGTGAGTGGAAAAAACCAACAAGACAAAACACAACTCAGAGAGGATTGAGCTAATGAAGCTCTCATCTACTAACTAGAACATAAATTTCAAGCAATAAAACTCAAATGAGAACCAGAATATACCTTCATAGAGCATATGACACCCACACAGTATAAACAACAAAGATTCATTTTTCTCGGGAAATTATTACAATGGGTGAGTTATGCATGCCCGTAAATCTCATGCATTGTTACTCAAAAAATAAATGTAGATGTCCATGGCTCAGAGATGCCTTCCTCATCGTGGGCAGACTCATTGACTCCTTCGTCCATCAATCTTCAAGTAGGATGCACCCTTCGAGTTCTCATCTCTGCAAACTTCCCAAGTTCTCCTTGCCTCCCCCGTTAATCACTCTTCACTACAATATTCATTTTTAATGGGTTTCCTTTGGAAAGCCAACCATCACAATGGTTTGTTTCCACTTCCATTTTTTGTCAAAAAGACAAAATAAAAATAAAAATAAACATTACATGCTTATTACAAATTTACAAAAAGATTCAACAAAGATCCAATTCAGATAAAAAAAGGAAAATTATGAAACAATGTCCCCATCCAATTTAAATGCATTGAGTTGTCCATGATAACTTCTCCTCTTTCATTAGTAGATGCATTCACTAACTAGAAAGATATCTAAGAGAAACAAATGAGAAAATAAAAATCCATTGTATCTTTAGGTCACATAAATATCACATAATTAGCTTAGTAATCTTGCATAGGGATGATCCAAGTTCAAATACCTAACAATATTAGAACTAGTGATGGGGAGTGATAGGGAGCAAGGAGTTTCACATCCTTGATCAAGGTTCAAAAGTCATAAGCTTACTCAATATCTGGAGGTTGAACCAAATTTCATTCCTATAGATTATTCTATCACCTTAAGTGGGGAGGTTCAAAATTCATAGGCTTACCCAATACCAGGAAGATGAACCAAGTTTCATTCCTATAAATTATTCTATCACCTTAAATGGGGTGTAATGATGGCATGAAATAGTAACATATTTGATGTAGCACATATTTGACGTATTCTTTAGTAGTTCATCATCATTAATACTTTTGGTGTCACCACATAACAATTTATGTACCTAAGAATTGTTATATAT